>VWZO01013362.1:0-208058 GCA_013396975.1 Bucco capensis | reverse complement strand
TATTTGTGTTGTTGTGTGTTGGGGGGGGGGGGGGGGGGGGAAGGAGAAGGAGAAGGCTGAGAATAATAGTGCCAGTGGTATTTCTGAGGAAGGGAATACTGGTTTGCTTTGTATATGGTGATGCCTGGAGCTGGCTTTGCAGTCATTAGGCTTGAAGCTTAGGTTTTATTTTACCAATGGAATTTTGAGAAATTGAAAGAAATTGGTGGAGACTTTTTTGTTACACTGATGGATGATGAGCAAATACATGTTTATGGAGAAAAAAGCTTGACACATTCTTCAGCAGCCTCCACTGATGATCTACTTAATTAAAACATATAGGTAGAGTTGCAGTGATAG
The DNA here is from genome assembly GCA_013396975.1 of Bucco capensis. Classification (NCBI taxonomy): domain Eukaryota; kingdom Metazoa; phylum Chordata; class Aves; order Piciformes; family Bucconidae; genus Bucco; species Bucco capensis. Next base: position 207,719 of record VWZO01013362.1, on the reverse strand, counting down.
GAGCTGTAAAGTGTAGCTGGAGTGGGAAAGAGGAAGAATATTATTTGTATTATTTCTGGTACCTTTCAAAGTGAGAAGCTTCAATATTACTAGGTAGGCTAGCAGCTCTGCAAATTGATACCTATGGTTAGCAGCTCCTGGAGGAAATGTGGAAGGGAGAATATAGCAACTGCTACAACCTATCAACAGGAAAACTATGTGAGTTATTACATACTAACTCTGTTACCTAAAAGAGAAATTACAGTTCTGCTACAAATAGAGGTCTTTTCCAGTCCTCCTTCTTTCCATAATAGTTAGGGTGCCTGGGGACAAGTGACTCCCCATGAGCAACAACTGAATATGGAGGAGAACATTATTTCTCTTATTAATCAAGCAAATTAGTTTTAATGTAAGGAAAGAAAGGAGAGCCTGCCCTTTGAAAGTGGTTAATCTTTTAAGCCTGCTGGAGGTTGTGTTTGAAATATTTGTAATATGTTATGTTGTAGTGCCTTGTCTGCTGTCTTGCACTGGAGGGAGAAAAAAAAAACTTAACCAGCCCTTCCTGTTCCCCCCAGGGTAGCTTGTTTCTCTGCAAATTTTTCTTATATTCTTCAGAAACCTATTTTGTTTACCACCATCAAAAAAATTCTAGGTGTCTGCCTGATGATTTGGTTCATGATAATACCCTGTTCAACACTCCTACTCCAAAATCTTTTAAGGCACCACTATAACCGTAACCAGTATGTGCTTTGGTCTAGGGTAGAATACATCAACAAGAGTTTTCCAGTGGTGGTCAAGTACATCTGTATGTAAGGCCTGTATAGCTCTTTGGATTGTCAGTTAAAGGCATACTTCAATAAATAGTATAGGCTGTGATGATAGCAAGTACTCAATATAGTTGTGAGAGAGTATAAAAGCTGCTCTTGGTAATCTTGAAGCCTGTAGCTATTACAGTGTGCTTTGGGGCAATATAGGTTGATATTAGTCACAGAAATTTTAGTTTGTATTCAGTACTCTTAATCTAGAAGGATTTTCTGTGGAGAGATAGAGATAGCATGGCTTAACACTTGAAGGATTTTAGTTGCTTGTGCCATGCCCAAGACCACAATCCCTTAGCATCCTTTATCTGCTTCGCATTTTCTCTTCACATCATTCTGTTTTGTAGAAAAGCAGTTTGGCCACATGCTAGAAGCCTAAGGCAGATCTGGAAAGTCTGTCTGTATTTCATCTATCTGTCCAGTCTCTATAATACAAGGCTGATTTCTTTTTGAAAAATGCAGGGATTGTATCAATTTTCCACATTTGTTCTCTTTGCAGGTCTTTAAGCACAGATATTTTTATGTTTGACTAGACTTGACAAAGAAAGTTAAGCCAGAGCAGTGCTTTGCAGTACTAATGAGCAAACTGAGCTTCGAGTGGAAAAGTAGTTCATATATCTAAATCTTTCTCTTAGGACATTATTTTTTTTCCTGAAGTAATGTATTGGCAAAGTCAGAATATAAATTATTTCTTGCAGTAACCTTACTTCTGTCTAAATTATTTTAAGCCCTCAACTGCATTGAAAGGGAGGGGAGCAAAACAAACCTCCAGAACATGCAAATAATTAATGAGATTAAAAAAAATACTGATGAAGCACTATAGAACTCTCTAGTTCATCTTTCAGCTCTTCAAAATCAGCAAAAACCCCACATGTCTCTAAGGAAACAGGTCTTGCAGTGTGCATGGAACGTTACTAAACAGAGGACAAAAACACAGAACCATGTTTGGAGTATATTACACCTGTTTTTTGACATCTAAGAGCAGTTGCTTCTGACATCAGCTAGGAAGCTAAATATTTGCTGAACAACACATGTAATCATATAGGACCTAACAGTTAAGGAAATGAGTATTACAAATAGAACAAACTGGATATAGTGCTTTTATGGATGGTGCTTTGGGCTCTGTCATACTGGAAAAGAATTTCATTTATATATTAGGTGCCTTGTATTTTGGTGCATTTCTCCTTCTCTTAGCCTTCCCAATAAAAGCTTTATCTTAACATGTGTGTATGACTGGGCAGAAGGAAGAAGAAAAGATCTGTCTGTTCAGGATGAGCCAGGCATAGAGTTGGTAGGCTACGTTTTTGATGAGAACCAAAGGAGTCAGATGCAAAGACAGGGGCATTGTGAGAATTTCTACAAAGGTGACTGAGCTGCTCTGCAGAATTATTTATATAGGCTCTCCTTGTTTTCTTAATGATCCTTTGCTGTTAAGTGGACAGAGAATGGTGAATATTGAGTTTCATGGTTGCTTTTGTAGGAAGCTGCTAAGAGGTTGCCTTGTAAACCTTGCCTTTTTTTTTTTTTTTTTTAATCTTCAGCAATATCAATATTTCCTCGCTTTGGTACCATGATAAAATTCCTTTGGGTACAACTGCTGTGTATGGCAATATGTTGGATATCATCCAGTGATCATCTGGACACAAAATTGCCTTGAGTAGATTTGCACATCTACAACACAAAAAAATGAGTGGAAATGGGATCGATCCCAAAAAATTCTATAGAGTAGCAGCTGCAGAGAAAACTGTGGACTGTAGAGAGTCCACATAAAAATGCTGATCTGTAATTTTCAATCTTTGTTTAAATCTGTGATTATGATGCAAAGTTTCATTTTCTCTCTCTGTGCTTGCCTGAAAGCATCTCTTTTTTCAAAGTATGTTTTAAGATCGCTGAGAGCTACGAGTCATAGATGCTGAAGAGACAAATTCACCAAATCACTAATCTTTTTAATTTTTTAGGTTCTTTTTAGAAACATATCCAGCTAATATAATTTAATATTCTGTTCTTGTGCAGTCTTGGCTAATGCATCTGTTGAATGAATAAATAAATGGAAGAGAAATGCAGTTTTAATTCTGGCAAAAACTATTTTTATTGCTTTCTTATAAAAATTGGCAGCAATATTCACCTCTGGGATAGCATTATTGGTTACTTACACAGTGGAATAATAGTAGCAGTTAGAAATAAATGTGAATTTAGCTGAATTTTGTAGTCTGAGCACTTACTATTTTCAAGTAATTCTAGCACCTGCAAAATAGTGCAAGATGCTAGTTTCTCTTTTGGCAAAGACTACACATTCACAGATTAATATATAGCTTCTGATCTCTATTATTTACTATTATCTATTATCTAGCAAGTGCTTGCAGATATCAAAGCAGTCTGACACTGTGTGAACAGGTCACAGATTGAACCAACCTGCTTTGACTGAGCCTTAAGAGAGCAGCCAGGCAGCTACTGATTTACCCTCTGGACAGAAAAATGTATTTTCTTTTCTTTGTCTGCCTTTTGGCTTTTCACTTCCTACTGACTTAATTTATTAATTTGTTTTGACATTTGAATGATATTTGAACTTTTAATGAGGAAATTCAATTCTATTTCTTCTGGGACGATAGAATAGTACCCAAGTAGTTTAATTGCAGTATCCAGCTCTTTGCTGATGAACATACTCAGCTGAACAGTGTAGACAAAGAGTTCTATAATTTCTGTAACTATGAGACACATAGCATAGTTAGATTTTGGTGAGTTGTGTTTATGTATGCTTATGTGTATATATAAGGTATGTCATGGTTATAAAATTGACTTTAATTCTTTAGAGGTGGTGTGAATTACACCCTTTCTGGCAACAGAAACAGTATAGTTGTTTCTCTGAAAGTAAAACAGGATTTATTTAATTAGTTAGTTTATGCTGTGGCCTTTCTAGTAACCGTAGACTGAGAAATTGATGTGTAACACTTTTTTTCTCTCCTCATCTTTAATTATGACTAAAACTTTCTCATGTCTTTGCAGATAGGAATGGGAAAACAGTTACAAAGTTTTTCTGTGACAACAGAACAGTTGCTTTGTTACAACTCTTCACTGACCACTTAACAGGAACTAGCATATGTCCTTCAGGTTTTTTTATCAGACTTGACATTACAAGTGTACATTGGTTTTAATTATCTGAAAAATTTGTGTTTTCTCTAGTTCTTTTTAGGCTATTATTTGATCTCATGGTAAAAAGAGCACGAGTGAAGAAAGGTTGTTGAAGTCACCCTCTCCTTTCTGTTTGTAATATAGATCTGATCTTTGATACATCCACAAATGTGAATTGTTGCACTAGTACCCATAATTATTAGAATGAATTCACTGCTGTCTGCCTTAAGCTGATGCTTATTATTAAAAAAATGCTTTTGTAGTTGAGCATGGTAATGTAACAAAATTGTAATTCTGTCTTGGTGAATGTAATAAATACTGCTCCTGTCTGTGTTACCAAAGCAAACACATTTATCTTTGGTGAAATACAAAGCACAGTCTTGGCTTTCTACTAGAAATACTAAGTATTACAAATAGTTCTCTTATTGGTGAGTGTAAAACTTGTAAATAAATCAGATCTATGGAAGTTAGGGTTCTCTTTATATATATCATGCTGTTATGCCACACTTCCATTCCAGATACAATAGTTATGCATTGAATTATGTGTACAGTGATCTAGTTCTGAGGTTTGAGCTTATCAGGCTGGGTTTTGAACCAATTAGAGCATTTGGAGAAGTTTATTTTTAGTCTTGAAAAGAGTTCAATAAGCGAAGATGTCTTACAGTTTCTACTTCATGTTTATTATAACTATATTTCTACTTGGACAAACCCTTCTTCTCTTCATTCTTGGATGGATTAAATAAATTGGCAGCTTGTGTAGATACAGGCAGAGCACAAAAGAAAGGCAATTTTGCCTAGGAACATTATGCTGAAGCCCTTTCACCTGCCTGTGAATTGCAGTGAATGGCACTTTGTTCTTCTTTCTTTTTGATCTGAAGCTTTATTTATAAAGTAGTAGTCTGCTGTGCTATGGCAGCACAAAACCCAGGGATATGAGGTTGATGCAGGAAGAAGGTAGATGGAAAAATGAACTGGTATACATATCCGTACAGGGAGAATAGTTAGGCTGCTCAGTTTCCCTGGATAAATGACCCCACTTGAGAAGGCATGAATGCAGTGATACCATTCTTAGGGAAGTTCTCTGAATTCTTCCTCAGAAAATAACAAGTCATTGAACTCCTGAAGTTTCTAGGCTAGAGCTTCTGTTTCTAGCCCCAGTTTCAGGTTTGAAAGTCTGAGCTGTGAAAGTTTTGGCTCTTCAGATTCACAAATTCCAAAGTGTTACTTATTTAAAGCAGGTTGAGGTAGTTGCACCATGTTTTATGTAATCTTATACCCCAAAAAATTCCCCACCCAAGGTAGCGAAAAGAGATGCCATAATTTCATATGGCTGTGTTCTAATACATAACAGGTGACCTACTTGTGTAATTTCTACAGGGAAACACAACAACATTATATTTATGTACTTACACATTTCTATCCTTTCTTAATTTGTTTCTTCTCTTTTTTGTTTTCTATGCCCAGAAATGAGAGGCTCAGTGAATTAAAACAACTTTATTTTGACCAATGTACAAAATGTGCATAAATTTCTATATAACACAATCCTAAATGTTCATTTTTATATTTCTTTGAAAAGAAGGAGGATTTTTTTTCATCTGTGTCTTACATACACCTCTGTACTTGTCTGAATTTTAGGTTTTGGTATGTATCTCAGTATTTTTTTAAATTACCTTTTAAGAAACTGTTGGGTCTTTTTATTTAGTTTGTAGATTTTTTTCCTGGTGAAGGAGGAACTTGATTCTTGCATAAAATAAAAACATTATTAAAATTGAGGCATAAAACCCACCGTTAAATGTATAGTTTAAATTAGACATTTCCCTTTGCACTGACCTTTTCTGTTTTATAATAGGACATATTATTGTAACAGAGTCAGTTAGCAGAAAATTTCCAGGCAGTAATGCTTTTTCAGATTCATGGCATCTGTTCAGTTGGTGTTTATGAAGCACTTTGAGATACTGAGATGAATGAGGCTATATTAGTGTATGTGTTAGATGGCACCATTTGAAGGAGCAGCATGTCTAAATAAGTGCGTCTTGGACTTCTATAAATTTAGATGTATACAAACTCTCCTAAGTAAAATAGCCTATGAAAGGCAAAACATAAGCATTCCATTCCTTGGATGTCTTTTATTGGGGAAGCAGGATTGATAAAGGCACAATATGTTGCAGGCTTTATTTTACAGTTCTGCCAACACAATCCAATCTGAGCTAGAGCACAGCTTCTATTCCTGCTAGTCCTCCTCTCTCTCCTGATGGAGCTCCATCAGCTTGCTTTGTTTTTCTGTGTTCTCTTAGAAGGAAGACTGTTTAATGATCTTTGCTAATGAATTAGCAATATTCTGATCAGAGACTGTTCTTTACGGAGTGCTTCCCCCACCATTAAAATATTCTCTTCTGACACAGTATAGGGTAAGGTACTGAGGGAAAATAGATGTGAAGTTAAAGATGGATTGTGATGGATAGAAATACATAGAGAAAACTAGATGTTCTTATAACAATTGTGCTATTCTTTTTATCCCTGTAATACAGTTACTCCTCCTCCGCCCCCCACACAACAGATTTGTAATGAAAGAATAGAATCTTGTGCAGGCTGCAACTCCCAGAGGTAAAACCCACAGTACTAGACTTCCATCTGTATAGCCTGTTTTATTTCAGAGAGATTTCATTTAGTTTTCCTTGGTTAAATTAGTCTGAAATACTGTCTTTGCAAGTTCATTAAAATGATAAGGGGTGTGGACTGCAGTTTTTGGAGTATTATAATCAGGATCTTGGTGGTGGTGCTTACTATTTACCTTATGTTATAATCATCCTTTCTGCTATGTCCTGATGCTCTCTTGCATTTCCACTCACCTTCATGCCTAGAAGTGTTACTCCTAATCTGTTCTCCATAGAAGCCTCTCTCTTTCCTCCCATTCCTATAGTAAAATACTGGAAAAAGTCACTTACGTTAGTTATTGTATAATTGTTAGTTATGTTAGTTATTGTATAATAATATGTTAGTTATTGTATAATTGGAATGGGGAAGGGAATCCTATTTGGTTGAATAATACAGTGAAGATAATGTCACCAGAATACTTATCTGTAATCTTCATATTTATCAAACATAACCCTTACTGATTAGTAAAGACTTTTACCTGCTTGGAGAAAGAAACGTGGATTTGAAATAAAGCTATACATGTTAGGAGGGGGAAAAAGATGGGGGGAAGGGAGAGGAAAGGGGTCATGGTGAGTTTTGATTTTCCTCTTCAACCAGCATACTAATGTGTACTGAATCAGTACTTTGAATTAATATACATGCATTCAGTAGTAGTTTTGTCTTCCTAAGTTTGTTACTTTGCTCAGCTTTGTTCTCTAAAGAATCTGCACTTCAGCTTTGAACTTTTTGAGTGGTTTTGCCACAGCTAATTTGTTAGCTTATTTATATGTTGTATGTGTGTGTTAATTAGTTATTGAGTAAATGGAAATCAGAATAGATATAGTAACTGATGAGTAAGTTGGTGGAAAGATGCCAGGATGAGCTAAAACGTTATAGAATTGTATTTTACTGCTTTGTTTTGAAGCTTCATGCACACAGTGGATTAAAGATTGACTTCTATGTCTGCTTAATTAATATAAATTGTTCTCCTATGATTCTTTCCTCTTTGCATCTCTGCCACGCACAGATGCTTACTCCTTGCATAGATGCTGATGTGTGTGTGTCAGGAGTGGGTCACTGATGCAAGGGACAGGTCTGGCTGAAAGCTGGTGTGGTCCTTTTCAGCAGAATGCCTGTGTGGCTGTAGAAGAGGGGAGGACACAACATGGCTGGGAGATGTGGGAGGAGGGAGCCACGGCAGCTGGAATTGAGATGAGTAGCATAAACTGATGTAGAACTGAATCACAACAAACTTGGGTCTGATACCAGATCTCAGTATCTTCTCCTTAAAATATATAGCATGGTCGGATTATATGCAAGTGTCTAAATTTTACTGTTCCCCTTCTCCCCTGGAGGTCTCTGAACACTAAGTAGATTCCAAAGGAGTGGAAGAAAGCTGACCTTGGAGCACAACTTGGAAAGGGTAAATGGAATGACTCGTAACCTGGGTCAATTTAACATCTGCCTTTGACAGCATAATTTTTGACTAATGATACGAGACATAACAATTAAAAAAGACAATCATCATAGTCATAAATACTCTTGAAAATCATTTTTGCCAATTAATTTTAGCATTATCTTTATTGTGATAGCAAACCTTAGATGTTACACATTGGTACGGGGTGAGCTGCATGCTGTGTATTGAGATTGCTATGCTGTATGTTATGGTTTTAAGTACTTTTTAAATGTGAATGAGAAAATTAAGTCATGAATTTTGCATAGACTCTGAGACAAGCACTGAACACAGCCATTTTGCTAACAAGGCTTGCAGAATCCTTTTGTCACCCTTTGTCACTTAATTTTTGCAACTAAAAATAGAGTTTAATAAAAGGTAATAAACTAATATGATTTTTAAAAATAAGAAGTCTGATAAAGTTTAAATGTATTAACACTATTGAATTCTGTAGGCCTTTGGATACATTCTAAGAAATCAAGTAAAAGCTAAAAACACCCAAACACTGAGCAACTGAAATGATAGTGACAGTGCAGTTTTTTCTTGGAAAAAGAGTGGTTTCATCTTTGTTGTCCTCTTATGTAAAGTTTATTCCATCCCAAGATCTGCAGCCTCCTTAAGCCTTCTTTATCTTTTGTGTATGTAGTATGTTGAAGAAATAATTTTTTCCTCTGAACACCTCTAATTTTCCTTGTAATTTTCCTTGTCATGTATTTTTTAAATTCTTACATAATTCTTCATTAGTTTTTCTTTTCTAGCACAAAATACGCTGTCTGTCAGAAGCTGAATTACAGTTCCATTCTACATCCATCCACTAAGCATCTATTGTTACTTCTTGAATTTATGCCTTAATTTCATGAAACAGAAGAAGTGTAGTGCAGCTAACACGAGTATTCATGCTATTTGAAAAAGCTTATGGGATGGGTGAAGAATGGAAGAGCTTGGCAGTTTGTGTAGTGGCTGGGTTGGAGTATAAAGGATATGGTGGAGATGAGTCTTGCTGTGTGAGCAGCAGCAGTGAGTTAGGGCAAAGCAGCTGACATAATTCTCTATGGTTTTGTTCCTTGATCAATATGCAGGTGCCTGTGCAGGTCATATTGATCTTTTCTGCTTATTTAATGTACTTTCATTTTATGAGACCTATACAATCATTAAATGGAGCAGTTTGAATTGAGTTTGAATTATTTTCACTTGTTGTGACATTGTTTTTAACATCCTGGTTTCATTTACTGGATATCTGTACTGTTAGCTGCCATTAAGATAAAAATAGCTCATCTGCAAAATCAACTAACTGTCTGTAGCCAAGTGGCTCAGGTTAAATGATCTGATCTGCTTGAGAAAGTTGCACAGGCTCAATATCTCTATTTCAGAATGTCAGGTATTGTCCAGTACTTTGTTATATTTAATTTTTTTTAATTTTTACTCTGAAAACTGAGGGAATAGGAATTCAGAGCAGAACAATTTGATGGCCGTGCGAGCAGTGCTGAAGATCAGTTGCTTAGAAGAGACTTCTGCTGAGCAGCAACCCCATGCACTGCTGTGTGACAGCATCATTCTTAATTCTCTGCTTGCTGTCTGCCTGGTCGTGTGTGCTCTAGGGGCTAGCTGGTAATCAAAATAGATGCCTCTTGTGGAGCCCTGTCAGTGCCTACTCTGCTGTTGTACTCCTTCAGTGCTGAGGTGCCTGCGTAGCTTAGGTCTGAGCTACAGTAGTTGCTGCAGTGGCTCTTCCAGATAATTCTTTCAGCGTGTGTGTAGTGGTGCAAACACATTTTTGCCAATGCAGCCTATGTTATCCTGTATGAAATGGGATAAATTACACCAGCAAAAGCCCTTTTGTACACTAGGCTTTTAGCTGGTATAAAAATACTGTGGACCTTCCCCTTCATCGCTGTGATGCTGCACTAGGAAAAGTTTGTAATGCAGAGCTGGATTTAATATAACTCTTCTAGCAAAGAATAGAACATAGAATCAACTGTGTTACACTTAGTAAGCAAAGCTACTGAAAAATACCAAATGAGTCATAATGAATACTGTGAGTCTTTTTTTTTTCTGTCCCCCTTTTTTTGTCCTCAAAACAATTTGATGTGGCTGGTTTAACAGATGGGCAGAAAACCTATCAGTGTGTGTTGTAAAACTGTTTCCAGATAAAGAACAGTTTTTTTAAGTCACTTGCACTCTTTTTTTCTTTGTTCAACATTGACTGAACTAGTCAAAACATTTTAAGCATATTAAGCAATAACATATTAAGCAAGTCTATAAAATAATTAAATTGAAACTAGAAGCTAAGAGTTCTTAGAAATATTTATGTTAATATTTGAGTCAGTATGAATCTTACGATTACTACTTTTAAATCTTCTAGGAAACTTGTGCTGAAGATAAAGAAAATGTTTGTAAGGGTTGAGATGCTGTTTTGTACTGAAAATATTTAGGATTGTCTGGTAAATTTACTTCTGAATCCAAAATGAGCTGTGCCTTCACTTTGCTCTAAGTGCTCAGATATGATGAGGCAGAGAGACATAAGGTTTATGGCTCTCCTTCTGAGAGACATTTTGTAGAGTTATGAAGGTGTCACAGCATCTTTTGTTTTCCAGGGACTTCATTTCAGTTTGTTTCATTATATAGCCTGCTCTAGATTGTCCTGCTCTTGCAGGGGGGTTGGACTAGATCATCTCCTGACGTCCCTTCCAACCCCTAAAATTCTTTGATTCTTTGATTGCACAGCAGTGCTGTACCTGAATTCATGTGGAGGATTTAAGGGTTCTTGCTTATCTGTTTTGCTCCTGGTCACTGATACTATGAAGTGTGAGGGTCTGTCTTCTGCATGTTCTTTGGGAAGACCTAGCCTCTTAAAATTTATGTAAGGTTAATAGTCTGCATAATTTTGCAGAGCATGAGCACGTATTTGGCATGAGGTGCCAAAAAGCTGTGGCAGATTAATGGTGAGCTCTGTAGTCTTAAAACAGATTCAAAGGGTACTGATGATACCAGGTGGAGATGAGTCAGGTAGTTCTTAATTTCTAAACACATTTGCAAAGCAAAATCCATCTAACAGGGCAGGTTAGGAAGGTTTTTGGATTCGTGATTTGCTGGAATCCTGGTAGGGTTTGGGATCTTTTTTCCTGTCCACACTGTGTGAAAAGGGGTGGGAGAATCATGTAATTTGTTATACCTCCAGTGCCCAGTAATTTTCAAGCCCTTGCAGTGTCTGTGTTGTGTTTTTCTTTTATATAAGATAGGAGAAATCTCTGGTCTGCAGGTTTTTTCCCATTAAGATGCTTTCTCTCTTACCTCTGCCTGCAGGCTCTCCCTGCAGTTCTCACTGGTGAATTGCCTGATTACTCTCAAACCCTCACTGGAGAGGAGCCAGCAAAGTGATCTCTTTCTCAAGGAGGCAGTGAGAAGCATAGCTGAAAAACAGCTGCTTAACCTTTCTCCATAAAGCATTATCACTTGCAAGTGGGGATACTATAGCTTCTTTTGTTATCAGGCCCAGACTTCTCACGCTGTGCCCCTTTCCTCTGGGAAATGGAAAGGCAGTACTATGGCTCCAAAACTGCACTGCTAGCTTGTGACAATGTAGGACTAAATACCTCATGCTACTTATATATATTTCCTCATTTTTAAATGCTACTATAAAGATAACATTGGAGGATCTGAAGTTTAAAGATCCTTAGTTTTCAAACCTTGGGAATGCAAAGCAAGGGTTCTCTCAAAGTTCAGAAACGGAAATAAAGTAAAATGTATATACCAATGTTGTTTATAAAAAGTCAGAACCGTGCTGATTTCTTGAGGGCTAACTCATTTTCTGGAACTCTTGACATTGTTACTGCTGATACTTGCCTTCTCTAGGGAAGGAAACAATGGTTAGGTCCCTCTCTTCATCTTTTGCTGCTTCTTTCCTGACTACACCGGCTTCACTTGGGGAAAAGGATAGCATAGGATGAAGAACAGATACAAAGAGTCCTTAGACTCTCAAAATATGAGACCTCAAAGATGTGAAGCATGGATAGAAGTATTCTGAAATGTTTTATCTAACCAAGGAAAGTTTGTTTCTTTTTCTTTTCTCCTCTCAAAAGTGTGCTTCTGGGGGTTTGTACGCTTTTTAAAACATGATTCTCTGAGTAAGCCCAGACAGAAGACCCTCTTCTGAGTTGCTGTGGGACCTTTGATAGTCAGATTCACTTTTTTCATCCCTTTTTATTTCTAGAATTAGAATTGTGTTGAGCTTATTTTACCCTTGGAACAGACTTTGTACAAAACCTTTCTGTCATTTGTTGTGGTGTATGTATAAACTCAGTGATTATTTGTAAATATATACCCACTCATCCCTCCCTTTTTCTTTTTACAAGCCACTATGTTGTGGTTGTATATGGGAAGATGGAAAACTTGGCATTCTGTAAACAAGCCAATGAAATTATTTTCCTATTTCCTGCTATCAAATACAAAATGTTATTATTGAAGCCTGATGCTCCTAAAGAGTGCTCTGTCTTACCTAGGATGCCTTTGAAGACCTGTCTGCTTTCCCTTACTCCAGCAATTTGCCTTGATCTCTCACACAGCTTACCAAAGTCAGAGCAAGCATAATTAACTCTGTGGAAGAAAATGAGTCTTTGGAAGAGTTAGATGAAACTTGGAATTGCTGCTTTCAGGGAAAGTTTGGCATTTTGAAGTCTATTTTTCATCCAGTTCATGACAAATCTAAAACTTCAGCAAAACAGAAATCAGAAGATGTGTGTGCTTTGGAATTGCGTAGGGCTTACTTGTTTTTTTTCCTCTCTGAGTTATTTCATAACATAATATGACATAATTAAAATATTTTTCTTTAAATAGGAAGCAGTGACTCCTTCCAAACAGTTACTGAAATATCTTATAAAACAATGTATTTAATTTTGACTTCTTGTTTATAACAGCATGCAAACATGGGTTTTAAAAAAAGCCAGTGCCTTGCAGAGGCTACGGTTTTTGTTCTTAGTTCCTTTGTGTAAAGCAGATGGAAACTCGATTAAATCTGGAATTTTTATACTTGTACTCAAGTGATTCTTTGGCATGGAGCCTTATTCCCTCTGTAGTGCTTACTCTCGGAGAGGGAAGGGGCTGAGGTCCATCAGAGCCATCCCAGCAGCACACTAGTGGCTATGTAGGCCATCCTGGGCAGGACCAAGGCTGCCAATCTGCTGGCTGATTGTGCCTCTCTGAGGGCACTTGCTAACGTGAGCCTCTGCCAGGTTCCTCTGCTTCAGTAAGTCCTAACAAGCCATTTTATTTACAAATATGATCTGTGTAATGTCTCCTGAAATGCAGTCAGCTAATTCTGCCTTTTTAATTACTTACAATGACTTTAATTGGATCAGAAAACAGTAAGAAATATAAAGTAGTAATGTAATAGAGTTTGCTCAGTGGGAGAACTCCTGCTGTAAGCTGCAGCCAGAGTACTGCATTCCTCGACTGTCTCCATCTGCAATGGCTGTCACCTGCCTCCTAGCTCTGCTGCAGTGTCCAGACTGCCATGGTACAGGAGTCTGCTGTGATGCAAGTACCAAGACAGCAGCATTCATTTAAGGTGTCCAGTAGCTGGAATTTGTCAGTATTTCAGGCTTTCAAGCCTTGGGAAAAAAATGTGTATTGAGAATGATTGACCGGTGTTGACCCCCAGTGTGCCACTGTGTCTCATTGGTGCTTCTGGAGTAATTAGACCCTAAGGCCCTTATGAGGCTTTCTGCTTGCCACTTTCTCTTGTTTTTAGCAATCCAGTAAGTACATTGGTGTCTTCAAAAAACAAAATGCAAATCATTCTTCCTTTTCTAAAGGGCATTGCATAGGTTGAGTAGTTACTTAGTATAGCTGCTTCTTTTGGGCAGTCAGACAGACTTCATATTGAGACTGGCCAGTTGCTGTGCTGGCCAGCTGTCAGCAGTCAGTGGCCACCCCTCCTGGAAATGAGTTTAAAATGGCTGAGAGGGAAATATGATGGAGATTACATAAAAGCATGAATGCTGTGGGAAAAGCAAAGAGATGAAGATTCGCCCTTCCAGTACAAGCACTAAAAGGTGTTCAATGAAACTGTCACTTGGCAGGTTCACAATATAAACTTGCTTCCCCATACAATGTGCCTTTCAGTTGTCCTGGAAAGCAGTGATTGCCAAGTGTTTCCATGGATTCAAGGGATGATTTTATGGTTAACAGAGAAGAAACAGGAATTGAGGATTATCAAACATAACAGTACCATTGCTCATAATACTGCTAACCCATGAATTGTTGCTCCATGGAGCTTCTTCTTTCCAAGTTCTCCATGCTTTGGGCTTAGTCCCCTCTGTTGGAACAGGACGTTGGCTATCCTGAGGGGGACATCAAGTCGTAGAAGCTAATAACTGAGACCAGAGCTAGACTAGCAGTTTGCAACCTAGGATCTGTTGAGAATTATTTTACTCAGTTGTAAAGATTATGTACTGCTTTCTGAGCAGAGATCTCCCAGAGAGATATATTTGACAATAGTAAGTTTGTGTATTAGAATTGCAGATGGTTCATGTATCCAGTCAACCTCTGCTGCTGCTACTTGTTGATTTCCAGTGTTTCACTAATAAATGGTCATAAGGGCATCAATACTGTTAATTTTGAAGACCACTGATAATCTTTGCTTAATTTTCTGCTAAAGGTAAATAGATATTTTCACTTTATTATATTGGTTTTACTTGACAAAATACTCTGTGGATGCTGACAAAATACTAATCTTAATTGTAGTGCAGTGTAATAATTTCTTTACTTCAGGATTGGATTCCTATAAGAAAGTTTAGTATATGCTATTGAGAAATTGGTTTTCCTCTGAATTTTTTAAATTCTTTGTTTTTCTCCTTAAAGGAAAGGGTGTTTAATTTAAAAAATGGTAATGTTAGTTTTAGAGAGAAATCTGTTTATTTCCTGACCTTGAAATGATTCATAATGATCAGCAGTGAATTCCACAAATTGTGCTTCATGAGGCTGGAGAAAAATCTGTTGTCAGACTAAATATTATTTAGAATTAGATGAACTGTAGTAAAAATTGTGATAGGATCATATGAATACATGAGTCTGTATGTTTTCTCAATTTTATTTTTAAGTATTAAACTGCTAAACATCTTTCATCCTTCGAGTGACGCAGTTTTTTTGGTCTGTTGAACTTTTTCATGTCAATTATTAGTTATAATTGGCTGACAGATGTAGGTAATAATAATTGGCTCATAGGTAATTATGTAAATCTACTTAAAAATTGATAACATTTATTTAATAACAATTATTCACTAAATTAAATGTTATCATCCGTTAACAATTTGTGCCTTTAACAACAAAAAGATTTGCTTGAACTTATTGTTTGCTTCCTTGGATATGCAGTCTTAGAAAAAAGAAATTCTTGATATTTTTAGCTTTTCGCTTATTGTTTGGAACCCTGCTACCAAAGACATTAATTTATACTTTTGTATCTGTGCAGCATTATTGATAGCAGAACACAAATGTGTCATCAGTACCATAGTTGAGAAGACTTAGCTTTTCATTTTGATCTGTTTCAAAATAATGGGAAAAAAAACCAACTATGGCTTCTCGTTGTGTTTGCATCAATGTTTAATCATATTGAGAAGACAAGTACATTTTTATGAAATTTTAATCCTTAGCAATTCTCAGCCTTCATACATGTTTGTGCTTCCTAACAGTAACAGTTTAAGTATGTTTTTCTCAGAAAAAATTATGGTCAGTTTGCATGAAAGATCTCAGACTAGTAGTGATAAATCATACTCTTCTCTTAGGTTGTGGAAGAACTTTTACAGGTCAGTTTAGGGTCACCTGTCCTGTCCCCTCCTCCCCACAAGTGTTACCTCTTACTTACTGCACCCCACAATGTGGTACCTGAGATTTAGCATAGGAGCAACTGTAAGCAAGAGCCTTTCTGCATACCAGTTCTTGGTAATAACTGTGAACATCAAGTGTTACCACTTCCAGAAGCAGACACTGTCTGCAAAAATCTGCTGTTAACTTCAGAAAGTGCAGGTACTTAGAAGAGACTAAACTGAGAAGTAAATTAACTGAATAGAATTAGTCCTGTTTTAGCTCAGACCACAAGAGGCTGACCAGCCACCTGCTGGATGTGGAGTCACTGCCCACTCCCCTTTAGCCTGGCAGCCCAGGCAGCTGGGGAAACAGTAGGCAAAAGAGAAAGTAGCAGGTTTAGTAGATTGTGGTTGAATAAGGTTGTGAGTCTGTACTGAAGGGGGAAGGGGAAAGCTGGGGGAGATCTAATGGTGCGTGGGTGGGGGAACCTTAAAGGAGTTCAACAACTCTTGCTTTAGGCCTAAGTGGCTGTGGGAGTAGTGTGGTATAACTTGTGATTAGACCTAAGTAACGTTTGTCTTGGTATGTTAAGCTATTTTCTGAATCATGGCATTTTCACAGGAATGTCTCCAAAATACGGTGCTCATTGTTAAGTCAGTGATGATGATAAAAATAGATACCAAACTCATTTCCATCAGTTCCAGATCCTGCCTGGCATCTGATTTCCAGCTCAGAAAGCAGTAGGAATTAACTCTTCCATCAAGACAATTTAAATACAGCTTTAATATGAGGTTAAAAATAGCTAGTCTGTCTTCCTCACTCCTCCTTCAGTAGTATTATCAACTTTGGATGTGTTTTTTGAGTTCTATACATGCAGTCTGGAGGGAAACAACAAGTTTTCTCTGTAGACAGGATAGGTCATAGATGATTACTAAAGCGCCACTAAATATTTTAACACAAACCATGTTGTTTGAAAAAAGTCAGCAACAATAATTTAGAGGAAACAAAGCTGATCCCAAGTGCAGAACAACAAGCCATTCCTTCCTGTTCCAATTGGCCTGTACACCTCATAATTTTCCATTTGTTTTAACATGCTAGAGAAAGTTCAATTCTTTCATAGCTACGTGATCTCTAATTTTACTGTGTTGAATTATCAGTTTTCTTCTGATGTAAAGCTTTAATCAGGTAAGGTAATGCCTCATCATTGGAAGTGTTCAAGTGTTGGACAGGCCTTTGAGCTACCTAGTGAAAGATGTCCCTGCCCATGGCAGCACTAGATGACCTTTGAAGGCCCCTTCTGTCTCAAACTATTCTGTGATTCTATGATAATACAATGTAGATGACAGATTGTTTTATAGTACAAGGTAATCAGCTGTGTTTAAAGGAGGGTTTCATGTTTTGCTTACTTTGAATCATATGCTTTCCAGCAGTTCAGTTTTGGTACTGTTGACCTCATTTCTCTAAAATCAAACCAATCTTGGCATGTGATTGATGCAAAAACCTGAGACATGTTTTGCTTTGTCATCTATCAGAAACTAGAGCTGGTTGTCTAATAGTTTGTATTTCCTTTCCTGGACTTAAGCAGCAGTAGGATGTTAACATGCTGTCATAAATACAGCACCATGGGCGCCTCTCACTATCTTGCTTACAGTAGGACAGTTTTGCCTCACCTAATATTGTTCAAAGAGCTAAAAACTGAAACCTTATGTATTAAACATACAAGTAGTTAATTTTTTAAGATGGTATAAATTAGTTAATTAAATTGCCTGCTCTTGCCATCCCCCATCTGCTCAAGGCATCAAATGCATGGAAAATTTTAGTGCCCCCAAGAAACAGATTTACTGTTCTTTAAGTTAGGGTGTTTGCCTATTCCACTTAGAGAATAAAGATGTATTATAAAATATTAGGTTACTTTCACTTGGTTTCTGCTGAGGTATTGGGATCTCAGGCTCTGTTCTAAGACTGATTTCATTTTTATATTACCTACATGCATAAAAACAAACAAATGAACATATTCAGGCTCAACAGTGTCCTGGGTTGTTGGTTCAGAGAGAAGTAAGGCAAAGAAGATCTCATCTGTCCTTTTCAGTAGCCAGTGCTGTAAACTAATGTTTCCACTAGGACCATGGAAGTTTCCATGCTGGATTAGATTTGTGGCCTATTTTAATTAGTAAATTACTTTGTTGTGCTTTAGAAGAAAACGGAAAGAATTCCAAGTGGTTCCTCAGCAGTTCTAACAAATCAGTCCATTTATTTTGTTTGGTTTGTGCTTCTATCTAGGCATTGCTGTAGGACATTTAATAACCCCTTTCAAAACTGAAAATGATTGTTAGTACTGAATACTTCTCCCTTGTAGGAAAGATTTTTATATGCTTTTACAACATCTGTAATTGCGTGTAACAGACACAAATATTGTGAATAGCAGTTTTGATTCCACTTTGTGAACATCTTCTACCAATGCACATGTTAACTTCCACCAAGTGGGGAAGTTGTATTGTGTTTGTGGGTTCCTACCCTCTCCTGTGTGCTCCTGTGTGTCTGCATCATGAGTCAGGTGAGAAGAATGCCTTTACATAAGAGCTAACTCAACAGGAAAAAACTGTCATGAGTGCTAAATGCTGGAGACTGGGCTGGAGTAAAAGAACAGGAAAGAAGGTTCAAGGCACAGAGGTGGAAACTAGACAGATGAGCTTCAAGTAGTGGTAACATTGCAGTTCTATTCCATCTTATTATTCTTTTTTTTTTAATATGCTATTTCTAATGGACAGTTTCAACCAATCAGTTTGTTCTGATGCTTAAGTTACATCTAGATAAATTTGCAGTGCAAATGCTATGTTGTATGCGTGGTAATATTTGCACCATAGCAGTCTTCTCTGTTATTTCTTAATAAACCATGTTTTGGTAGCCTCTCATTTTCTCTGTACTTAAATCCCAGCAGATCTCTTGGGTATCATTTGGACCTGTTGCCTTTTTGGAATTTAAATTTAGTAGTTTCTTCCAAAACTGTAGTTTTTCTTCATTATGGAAAAGGAACAGCCTCATGGTACAGATATCACCAACATTTTCTGCAACGAAGACTGCAGAAGCAAAATAAAACAAATGACCCATGCCAAAGAAACAAACCTTCTTCAAAGAAGGAAATAAAAATCTATGATTTTATGATTCTGGGATTTTATTTAGAATTTCACGAATGGCTTAATTTCCTTTAATCCTCCCCACCCACTTCATTTGTCGTTGGATTTTTGCTAATTATGCACTGGGAGTGTGGTGCTGATCTTGGGTTTTTACTCCTAGAGAATCCACTTCAGCTTTTCTTATCTCTTTCTTTTCTAGTCTATTAGTGTCACTGAGGTTACTTTTCAGAGCACAGAAGGATTTCTCTTTTGGCTCAAGTAGCCCCTTGAGTGATGCTGTCTAATCATGTTGCTTTATTACTGGCTGTCCTGGTTTCCTCTTCATTAGTGCACCTGATTGTCCTCAGTAGACTTCTGTTGATTCTCTCCATTTTAGCAAAAGCTCAAAATCAACTTAGTTTAAATAAACAAAGAGCATAATACAGTTCTTGTGGAGCTCATAGAGATGCAAGCTTCATAGTTATCCTTTTTTCAAAACATTTCTAGTACTTACAGAAAATTTTAATTCAGTTTTTTTTCCTGTCTTATATGTTATCACAGAGCAATGTTTGAGGTAAAAAAATGAAATAACATAATAGAAAAAATCTGCATTGTTGATTTAGTTAGATTAAGAGAAACTAACAGTGTTGCTCAAAGTATTATTTTTTTACCTAATGTATTATTTACATATTGGATTTATCTGTTATTTATTGAACTCATCTTACATAGCTATCTGGGAAATGTTGATTTAAACCCCACATTTTAAAGCAGCACCTAAGCCAGTAGATTAGAAAAGCTGTTCAGATTCAGTAAATCAAGAAAATTTGGAATTGTAATGACAAAAATATTTTTGCTTCAAGAAATACAAAGTTCTAACCCTTCATTAGGCTAAGGTAGATTATAAATGTCACTGATTCCTAGGGCTCAGTGTACTCTGTCTTGTCATAGATTATTTTTGTTCAAGAAGATGATTCAGCAGGCTAGTCTGTGTTTTAAGTCCTGAAAAAGTAATTTCCAGCTGTTCTTTACAAGCTTAATAAGGTGTGATAGGCAGAAGGGAAGCAATACCAACACTCTATGGGAGAGTTAAGGATTTGCCCTTATTTTTATGAACCTGTGTAAAGAGGTAGGATTATCAGAGGGATGAGAGGAAGAGGAATGGCTACAGGACTCTAGCTCCCTCCTCTGATATCCTCCCTGAATCCATTGAGCAGGAGTTAACTGGAGCAGTGGGCTGGGTGCCATGCTGATGTGGGGGCAATGCCTGTCATGGCTGCATTCAGCCCTGGCATGTGGTTTTGCAAGATATTGAGGTCCTAATTTGTTTAAAGCATAAGTCTTCTCAAAGTTAACAAAATGTTACATGTCTGCTTTTAAAATCTGTGAAGGTAGAGGTGGCAGTTATCATAGAAGCCTAGAATTGTTTGGGTTGGAAGGGACTTCTGGAGGTCATCTAGTCCAACCCCCCCTGCAGTGGGCAGGGACAATACTCATGGAATCTGTTGTGGTTAATACAGTATTAGTTTTACTCTAGTGCTTTGAGATTAAAGCAGAAGGAACACTGAGAGTTTTAAACTGGGCCCCAGTCCACAGAGTCTGTGCTGAGAGATGATCCATTGACATCTGCTTAATTCCTGAGAAGACGACACAAGTACTTCTTATAGCCCATGTCACCCTTACCTCTGATCATGACCATGGTGTACTCCACTGACCAAGAAACAGAATAATGATTGCACAAGTACCTGAAGCAAAACGCTACATGTGCTGGTCCCTGGGTTAATAACTGGTAGTATCTTTGTTGTATTTCATGTGACATGGTTTCTTTACTAACTAAAATTGGCTGGTTGGAATGTGCAAGTTCCTCTACAGTATTTTATAGAAGCTGGATCCTAAATGCACTGTGGTTCTGGCTGTGATCTGGCTCTCTTGTGTCCTTTGCCCTTCTGCTTGGTTCCATCATGCTGTCCGTGATGGCAGAATACACAAGTGTAGAGATCTCTAATATTATGTTGTCTGCTTAGATAATAAAGAACTATCAAAAGGCAGATCTCCTGCCTGTGTTGCAGCTTCCGCTCTCACATAGGAATGGCAGGAAAGCACTTGCAGATGTTTCTGCTGTAGACCTACTGCCCTTATGAAAACTGCTTTTCTTTTGAAAATGGTATAATATGATTGCTAGGCCTTCCCTGCTGGTTAGAAGAGCAGCTAAGAACATCCCTAGCAGGATGTCTAGCCACTGAAGCCACAGAAAGGCCCTTTGTTTTGAAGTCCTGCTGAAATGCATTGTCCCAAAGCATTTTGTTAGGATTGCAGGAAATTTGGAAGAAAGCTGCCAATTTTGGCAGTTTAGCAGGAGGTGGCTGGCAGTCTTGAGGCACAGATGGAGGTACTTGCAGAAGCCAGAGCAGCATGGTCTTTCAGTTCCTTTCTTAAAACCATCAGAAGGATTAGATTTTTAGCAGTTGAAATGACTTAATTCAAATTTTGAGGTAAAATACAGCAGGAAGAAACAGTCTCTTTTTTTAGTTCTCTTCCACGCGTTTTTCTGTGGATTTAGGAGATCAGAACCATATTTTAATTTTATTTTGTTTAAGCAGCCTGGGGTGGTGTAATATGATTTTATGACACTAGTGAACTCCACAGCTGATCTTGTATTTGTAGGCTATGTAAGTCTTTGGTGATATTTGCACCTTTTTAATATTATGTTGCCCAGAAACTACTTTAGAATTTACTATGGCAGTAGACTTAATCTATGGGTAGTTCTTTGCACTTTTTTTTTTCTGTGTAGCTGAGAGGAAAGAGTCAGAAGATTAATCTCTACAGTCAAGGCTTGCTTATTGAAGTTAGTAATTTAAGTTAGTGGGAGTTTAATATTAGTTTTAATAGGTTCATATGCAAGGCCATCCGTAGATAGGCGGCTTAGTCACAGCAAAAAGTTGCAGGGCAGTAATGGATAAGTTTGCCTGCTGTAGCACCTAGCAAAATCAGCTTTGTAAGCATGCTTGCATCTAGGGCTTCATTTATAGTCTGTGTAGCATGAGGTTCTCTGCTTTAGGTTCTCTGATGCATTTTATACAAATGCACTCAACCAAAAGCATTTCATAGAATCCTAGACTGGTTTGGGTTGGAAGGGACCTCTGGAGCTCATCTAGTCCAACCCCCCTGCAGTGGGCAGGGACATCCCCAACTAGATCAACTTGCCCAGAGCCCTGGCAAGCCTCACCTTGAATGCCTCCAGGGATGGGAACTCAACCACCTACCTGGGCAACCTGTTCCAGTGTTCCACCACCCTTGTGGTGAGGACCTTCTTTCTAATTTTTCTAATTTGCAAGCCTTTTTTTAGTAGACTAAAACCCATTCGACATACTGTACTGTTTAGAGAGTTGATTTCCTTTATGCCTTACTAAGCTTTATGCAGTGTTTCCCTAAACCCTCTTTCAGTTCCTTAAGCAGTGTTTTTGATATGCAGGTTTGGGGATGTTCTCTGCATAGCTGTGAAGTGACTCACTTGGAATTTTGTGTTCAGTTGTGAACATGTGATTGCTAAAATTAACCTGAGGCTTACATTAGTTTATTGTGAATAAACAAAAATAATGGCTACTAAAGTGAAAGGTTATTTGGAAAAGATTTAAAACTTAAGTTAGCTTAGTTGGAGTTTAAGTCTGTGCCTTAGTAAACTTACTGGCAGGGCATAAAAGGAAGATGACTTTTCTAGGGAGTCTTGGTGGGCTGGTTTTAAATGGAAATAGTGGAATACTGTATCTGACACTGGGTGAAATGCTGCAGTTGCCAGTCCAGGCCAGTAATCTGTAGATGCCCTACTGAGGGGTCAGATTTCCATGATAATTTTGTGATGTTACTGTGAATTAAAATGAAACCAAAAAAGAGTTTCTTGCCTTTCTTCTGCATTTGATCTCAAACGTTTAGAAGTGCAATTTACATATGTGACGTATAATTTTAATCTATAATTTTAATTTAATTCCATGTAATACATCTGGAATTTCAGATCTTAAAGCAAATAATGCTTATTCAAACATCTGGTTAGAGAAGTTTAATTATTTGGTTAATCCTTTGGGAAAAGGAGATGACTTCTTGCCCTTTCCTGCCCTGTGCCTGAGATTCTGGAGTTCCTAGAACTCATCCTGTGCACCTCTTCAGCAGTGCCTGGGTCTAGAAATGTGTGGTGAATGAAATTGAATGTATTCAATATCCAAGTTTTCTTGAGTAATAATCTTTTTATTTTCAGGTTTTCTGGTATAATGCATTACTTTGACATACTTTATTATCAACTGTTGTATGCAAAAACATCTGTTGGAACTAACTGTGACACTGAGATGTTTTAGCATGTTTCAAATGTTCCATTATCCTGTGTTATACTTATCAATGTTTTGTTGCTTTTGTAGATTACCTTTCTCAAGGGATAGATCTCTCTGGAATAGAAGTAATTGAAAATGACCTGCTTTTTATTGCAAGAGCTCGGCTTGAGGTGGAAAATCAGGCCAAAAGATTGCTTGAGCAAGGTGTGGAGACTCAGGTAAAATACACTTTTGCTTCAAAATGTGAAGTGCAGACATACTCTGAGCTTGATTGCCTTTGTTCTGTGTAGCATTGTCTAATAGAGATTAAACATGAACAAAGTCTTATTTGAGAAGTTCTCACACATGAGACTATCCAAAGAAACTGACAAAACTGGCTTTGTACAGTATCTACAAGAACAACATTCTGCTGGATCTGACCCTTAGCTGTGGGAGAAAGTAGGTGCTAATATGAAGAATTTAACTCAAAACACTGTGATAAAAGCTTGATGATTGGTAGGACTTTGCATGAAGCACAGGATACTGCATTGCCAGTATTGACAAGGCTTTAGAGATAAATATGAAAAATGCACTTTTTAAAAACTGTGCGAGGGTTTCTGATTTTAGCTGTGCAGGAATATATTGAAACAATTTGAAAGATTTCCCATTAAAACTTGAAAGAATATTTGAAACTTTGAGGTAAATATTCGCTGTAGGGAATATCAAAATGAATATGCATAATTACATTCATCCATACTAAATTGAATTATCTACATTTTTAATAACATGGCTTCATCTCTTGCTTATCTACTTGTAGTATCATTAGTGCTGTCGTCTTGCCTTTTATAAAAAATCATGGAATTTTCTCTATACTTTTTGGTATTTAAAAAAATTATTTTCTATCCCTATTGCTATAGTAAGAGGAAAAATCTAGTACAAGTTCCTATCAAAATTGGGTTTTAAATTAGAGAACAAAGAGGATTGGAACAAGACATTTTTGTGGTGTTTGTCACCAGTGGTTAAACTTACCTTTAAGTCAATATAGATTTTCTTTATACTATTGAAAAGAGAAGATATACAGAATGGGAAGTCTTTTCATTAAATTGACTTGGTTAGATAATTGAGGATTAAAATTATGTCTCAAAGTTTTGCTTAGACCTCTCACTTAAGTAATTTTCTGCAGTAACAAGTCATGATCGTGGTAAATATCTTTGGCTGTTTTCTGGTAGTAAAATGGTAGGAAGAAAACACCCCAATTTTGACTTGATTACTGTTCAAATGTTGATAGTCCTGGCTGTTTGAGCATGTTGCCAAGATGGGACTGGGCATGTTACAAACTATGAAGCACGTGTGATGTTAAATAAAGAGCAAAGACAGGGCCGAAGAAAAAGCAAGTGGACATTTACTTTAAATGTAGCAAAAGTCTTCATCAGTGTGTACTCCTAGTTTTTCATGTCAGATTTGACCTTCTCTGATAATTTTCTCTTCATATTAAGTGCTAAAATGAAACTGACAAAGAAACCCTGGGGAAATCAATCCCACTCCACTTGAAAAATAGACAGATTTATTAGGTGTTCCAGGCTATAGCCAGGTAATCAAGAGATTATTAAAGTATATGCCTGTTGTGCTTTAGCCAGGGGCCTGTAGCCAGTAAATAGAAGATTGTTTGGAAGAACATTATTAATGCTTAGTCATATCAGAAGTGGGGATGTTTTCATGAAGAAGTGTTGGGATATGCATCTTAGGTTTATTATTGCATATAATTCCTAGATTTAATGTTGGAAAAATAGTGTGCTTTAGAAAATACACATGCAAGCATTGCCCATGAAAACTGTAATTTGAAACAGGACTAGCAGAGAGTATGTCTTTGATTCTTATTATTGTAGCTGTGTGTTTTATTGACAAGCTGATTCACTGTTATACCTTCCAAGCCCTGAGATGTCCTGTA
Organism: Bucco capensis; assembly: GCA_013396975.1. NCBI lineage: Eukaryota > Metazoa > Chordata > Aves > Piciformes > Bucconidae > Bucco > Bucco capensis. The sequence continues at coordinate 182,550 of VWZO01013362.1, read as the reverse complement.
AGAGGACATGGGATATTTTATTCCCCAGAATTCCTCAGATGGGCTGGCTTCCTGCTAATATCTCTTCTTGTGTCACCTTCAGATTTGAATGCTTTATAGTACCATGGGCTATGCAAGCTGTAGCTCTGTGGAGAAGTGCTTGACTATAGAACAAAGTCTCGTGTCATAGGAAAGTGTCACTTTGTGTGCCCCACAGTTCAGTGAGCCTCTTACCATTCATCCTGAGTTCATTTAGCTTTGGATGTGTTATGTTGCTCACACTGATGTACTGTGCTAGTCAAAAGAAAAAATTATAACTTTCAGATGGGTTTGCCCTGCCCTTTGCTGCTTTTACATATTAGCTATCATATTTTGTCATACCTTTTAAGTAATATAAGCCCTCCTGTGCTTCAGAATGTCAATGGAGTTGATTGCTGTGATGTAGCTGTGCATAACTCCCTATGTATGCAGAATTACAAAATTAGAATTACAGTAGCAAATAAAGCAGAAAAATATGAAAAAAGAATCCTTCCAATTTGGCATCCAACCTGTCATCTTGTTATCCATATACTGTTTGTTACTCTCATAAAAATTCTTGAAAAACTAGAGTTGAAATGCTATCCAGAGTATAGAATTTTTAAAGTCAGATTAATCATTGCTTTTCTCCTCCCCCCCCCCTTTTTTCCCCCCTGACGTTTATTTCTAGTTTGAAAGCTGCCAGTTGGAATTTAACCTCATCGCTGTAAAAGAATTTAACCAATATAGTACACTTTAGGCAGTAGATGTTATGTTTCCTTATTATTCCACAATCTTGATTCCCTGGGGGAGATTCTGATGGAAACTAGATGGAGACAGCTATTTCATAATAAAATTATTGACTAAAATATGATATAGAAGTGGAAGGCATTTTTGATTATTCAGTTTGAAGTCAATTACTTGAATCTAGAGTAAGAAGACTGAAGTGTTATCTGTAATATAAAAATCTGAACCTACTTGCTACTTTTGGCATAGGGTGAGGGTGGTAGCTATAGTTAACTTGAAATAATCTAGTTTTACTTAGTGAAGATGGGATGAGATCCAAAGCTTTTTGTTTAAAGTCCCATTAGCCACTCATTTTACTGCTTTTTGTGATTCTAATGTAGACAGAGGAGACTTATTTCAACATGTTATGGCTGTCATACTGGCTTTCCTTGTAAAAGATCACAATGACATTTGGGTCTTTTAATTAAAATCCTACTAGTTTATACTCTTTTTATTTGTTTGTTTGTGTGCGATTTATTTGTTTTGGTTTGGGTTTTATTGAACAATAGTCCTGTGTGCATATAGAGAATTTTCACCTTGTATGTTTATGTATCTTTACAAGTTTTACTCTTTCCTAACCTTTAAATTCCTTTGTCACTGAAACATACTCATGTTGCATTATTCACTTTTATTTTTAATTTCAATATTATGGTTGTGGTTTTTGTGATCTTGTTAACTTGCTAAATCAGATTCCTTCATCTGGCCATCTGGTGCATGGCACTACTTGAAGGAGTTTTCAATAAATATAAATTATTTTTTCCTTGAACTATGTTGTTAAGATGTGATATAGCAACGTATGGCTCATCTAACAACCAAAAAAATACCTTCCAAGTATGTGTCACTTATAGCCTGTATCTGAATAGTAAACTTCACGGGGATTAACCAAACCTTATGAAACTTTCCCTGTACTATTCTGCTATAAAATGAATTCATTTTATCTAAAAGCATGATCTAAAGCAACTGAAGTGTTAACTGTGCTTCAGTAGTTCAAAATCACCAAGCTAAACACTAAGCATGAATTTATACCTCTGAACTATGGATTAAAATAAACCACAGATTTCTCTGCAACATAATCGGCTGATACTGATATAACCTAGAATATCCTTTCAGTTTCCATAGGAACAGATGATAGAATGTTTTGAATCTTGGAAAAGCTAAAAAGAATGTCTGGCTTCAATATAGTTCACTTTTATTTTGCGGCTTGCAACTTCTGCATGTAAGGGCTTAAAACACGCATTAAAAAAATGAAAGGTGGATACTGGCATAACACATCTTAAAATGGTTTTAGTAGCAGTAGGAACAACAATAATAAATAAAGGGTAAGTTCAGAAGGGCCCTTCACACTGATCACCTTGCTGTCACAGCTCTACTGATTTCCTAACTCTGGCCCCAGCTGAGCCCACCACCTGCTGTTGGAGAGCCCCATGTTTCAGATCACCACATGGCTCAGGTGAGCACAGCAGAACCAGGAGCTGCTTCCTCCTTTGCTGTTAGTGTCCCCTGCACCCTACCGGAGGAGGTTTTGGCTCAGGGCTTTGAGTGGCTTGGCGAAGAGAGTGATGATCTTTGTTGATCATCTGTTAGTGCTCTCTGCTATTAATTGTACGTCTGCTGGACACATGTTCCACAGAGTAGTTTTCATCAGACTGCAAAGTAGACAGCCCCAGTGAGATCTTGTCAGGAGCAAGTGAAGCATGCAACACTCTTCCCTTGATGGCAGGTAGTGTGCCATGGTGTAAGTAATTCATAATTAGTTGATATGAGGCAAAAAGCTAATATTGAAAATAGAAGAAAGCAAGGGACTGCATTTTGAGGACAAACCTGCTTGGATAGACACATGCATATTTAATCAGTTTTCAATAATTCATGTAATATTAATGTGATGCATATGGTAATACAAGTGTTGAGTAATGGTTTTGACTGAAATTCTAATACCTAATTAGGAATTGTTGCCTTTTCTTTTTTATGTATCTTTAAAATTCTTTGGGAAGAGGTAGAATTCACTCAAGTAAATGCTATTGCTGCAACTATGTCTGAAAAAAGTTGGGTGAAATAAACGAAAATAGTTTAGTCCTTAAAGTCATTAAGCTTGTATTAACTGAAAACAGTGTCTGATTTTCCACAAATATTTTTGTGCCATGACCTATTTCAGTGCCTTTCCCAGGGAATCCTTTGCTATCTAAATTGTCATTTCTCTTTACTGTTTTTCTTCTGACAAGGTGTCAGTTTACATTTGCTAGTCTGAACAAATGGCATAACATGCAGCTTTGTTGTAAAAACAACAACAAAAGGGAGACATTGGTTTAACTGCTCAATTTTCTAGGTGTCATAACATAAAAATGTTTTTGCTGTTTTATTAAAATGATGAGGTTGAATTTGTATTTTGCATTTCTAATTTGACCCAGTTTTATAAGAAGATAAAAATCTTCATGTTTTCATTGAATGGACTTGGAAGAATTTTGGTAGCAACTCTTTTGTGAGCTCTTTAACAAAGTATGATATTTCTCTATGTACAGTAAGGTTAAGATTGTTTGAGCAATTACTTGTATATTCAGTAACTTAAATCCTGAGGCAGGGCCAGCTTTTCTGTTGGATAAACATATTGCAACTGCAGAATAAAGGAAAGCATAATAATTTTTGAAGACATCTCATGCCAGAGCTCCAAATGTGCACTTTTTTGCAGGTTCTCCTGATGAATTTTCAGAGATGTAGTTTTGCCTTCTATATGGTGTGCTTTGCAGAGTGAAAGGTTTATAATTCAGCAGCAAACAGTGGATTTCTCAGTGAATACTGGACAGGACTACTCAGCAAGTACCTGAGCATATGTTTTAGAAGCCCATATTTTAGGGAGCATCTCTACAGCATAATAGAGATAACACAGTAGCAAAGATGGACATGATAGCATTTTGTTTAATCCAGCCAGAGTTAGTTCATGCCAAAATATATCCCTTGTATTCTGGTTCCTGAACCATACTGAAGTGTGTACTACTGTTGCTGCCTGTTATTCTTAAGGAACATAAGGATGGAAGTGTGTGCCCATGCCTCAAGCTAGGTGGGCAGTTTATTGATAGTTTCATTCTGCCCTTTTTGATTATATATCATACAGGTAGCAGCACTTACTGAGTGCTGATACCTATTCCTTCTCCAGAGCTCAGATGTTGTTTATTGTTTTGCAGCTCTTTCCTATCAGGAGTGGGGAAGAAGGGAAGCTGGAAGATGAAATGCACTCAGTCTTTCCCCCTCCCTCCTCCTGTATGTGAGCAAAGATAAAATGTGTATGCATTTGGGGAGGAGTGTGTGTTGGAGTAGGAGTTACCAGAAAGGAGGATGGGAGGGTGCCATATGTTCTCCTGCACTGCAGGTTTTACTCTTTCCTGGAGACTTGTTCTGAAATCCCATTTATTTCTTGTCCAAAAAAATTTAGTTGTCTTGCAGTACTTGGTCAGTGTCGTAGAAGATTTGGCTGTCACTGCTTAGTGTTGCTATCATTGCAGATATCAGGATGTAAGCACTGACTTACTTGAGGAAAGCCTAAGATACCTTAATCTCTTTTATTAATGTTAAATAAAAGATTTTCCTGAACTCAGATCTAGGGCAGTATTTGTTTATTCTTCTTCTTGTTTTTTTTGGGGTACTGCATATTGAAAGCTACATCCCTGATACATTGCCCAATAGAAACTTCTGGTATGACATTAGTGTTACTCAGTTGCTTTATGCTGCATGGGGTTGTTTTTCTGCCTGAAAGAGATATTAATGCATGAGGCCTTTTGCATTCTGTCTTTCTTTCTACTTGACTCTTGTTTTATTCCCTTTAAAATGCTAACTAGGAACCTGAGTTTCAAAGTCCTCTGCAAATAAAGACAAGCAACCTTTCCACATACTTTTTCAGTTGCTGTGTCACTACAGGCCATTCCTCTATACATTTTCCAAATTCACTCCCTTTAATTCAGCATCAGCACTTCTACCATACCTTGGAATTAAGTTTAATCTCATGATCAGGGATACTTTTCTCCTTAATAACAAGTAGCATTCTTCCCAGAGACCTTCTGATGGTGTTTTCATATACAGCCCAGTGGGAACACATCACTGTGTTGAGTTTATGTTGCTTCAGTGCAGGTTATGGAGAAGTCATAAGGCTAATGGATTCATAGACTTCTACAGTGAGCCAAGAGACCTTGTGCTTGTATAGTCTGACCTGTGTAGTGCTGGACACAGACTTAAATTCATTAGGTGGTGAACTGTAAGGTGTGAAGAATAACAACTACTATCAGCTGCAAATTACATTCTAAAGCAGGGAGTTTGGTAACTAGTTAACTTTTACTGGACTGACCAGAAATTGTATAGCTCTGTAAATAAAGCAGTCTTTGCTGTGAGGTAGCTGACACAGCAGAGTTGCTGTAAAAACTGTGCATCACTGAAATAGTTCTCTGGCCTGTGAACATCTGAAAATTGATCTCATGCATATAATTTTAAAATGCAAATTTGTTTATAATCAGGTCTATATTTATACTTGACATTCTCTATTTAGAAATCTCAGAATTTTATAGAACACCTTAGGGATTTTCTCTTCAGAGAAGGTAAGTTTTATCAGGGCTTTTACTTCTATTCAGTGGTTGGTTTTTTTTTCCTAATTCCTTAAGAGTTGTATATGGAGGAAGGAACTTAATCCTACACCTTGATAAATAACTGTAGCTACACATAATTTCTCTTGTAAACTAAACTTGTTCTGTAAAGACTAATTCCATTGTATCTATATCCAGTTTTTATAAACAAGTTAATTCCCTTCCTTTCCTTGAAAAATTGTACTAGTAAACACAGCATGCCCCAGGTGCAAGTGCTAAACATTCTAAAACACCATCATGTTTTTCACACAAAATACTATTCTGCATTCCAGTTTCTATAAGGGATATTTGCATCGTTGTTTTCTGTAACACACTGTGGCCTTATTTATATTTCATGTTATTTATGTTTTCAGTTTATGTGTCATTCAAACAAGGAAAAATACTAGGGGGAATAACAGCTGAATTTTAATAATGGATGAGGAATAGCATTGTATTTGCAGTAGTTTTCCTAAATCCGTTTTAGTGATCTCTGTCAACAATCCCTTTGAATCTTTTATACATAAGCAAGTTTTTTTACCTTGCCTCGTGCTGTTCCAAGGAGGTTTGGCTAAGCTAATTTCTGTTTCAGCTTAGAGTTCTGAATCCATTTCCCATTTTTCTTCCATCTTGTAGGCCTCTCTTTTAAAGTTGGTGTCATTTTGCACAAAGCATGAGTCACTAAAGAACTTGACTTGAAGTATTCAAGTTCTAATGACTAACTACTTGAAGTAGTAACCATTCATATAACTGCTCTGCAGATTCTAAGCAAGATAGAGCAACTAATATTATTTGTCATAATATTTTTAGTGTTCATTTCTACCTCTAGGTTCATGGGTTTCTTTTGGGAGGAGTCTAAATTTAAGATTTTAATAATTGTCCTGATCTTATGCATTAGACCAAATTGTTTACTGATGAATAGTACCAGTGTTAGGACAGAGAGAGGGAGACACAGATATTACAGTGTCATACCCTTTCAGTTCTGAAGTGACTCAGAACTACTCTTTGAGTAGAGTTATGCCACTCTGTTCTTTACCTATCATATGGCAGTTCAATCTAGACCATGTTTTCTTGGCTTAAATAAGAGAAAGTCACTTAAACTCATGTTAGCTTTGCTTCAAATCAAAACATTTCCCATTCAAAGGTGCCTTACTCTGTCACAGAAACAAATTGCTTTGGTTTGGCTTGAGTTGTTTCTGACAAAGCCATACTGGCTGTTATTTAGCACCATATTAAAAATTCCTTGTGCATGTCAAAAGGTAGTTTAACTGTGCAGTCAAATGTAAATAAGTTATTACTTTATAGCAGTAAGGCTATATAGTATTGCAGTGCTGTTTGATGGGCCAGTTTTGAAGAACAGAAATGTAATGTATGAGATGCTAATTTTAGAATACCTCCAGTGTTAATGACTTCGTTATATGAGAGCTTTAAACTCCTTAATGTCTTGTTTGGAGTTCAGCTCAAGTTTCTGGGAATTTGCTCAAGTAGGTTGGTAATTAAGGTACTTTGTGGATGTATTTAGTGGAGCATACTGTAATTAATAAACTTGCAGTCATTAAATGTGAAATCTATTCTTAAAGTACTACAACTTGGATAGTGAAAACATTTACAACCTGTATCATTCATGGAGAACAATAGTACTCCTTAATATGTTTTGCAGTGAATCAGTGAGCTCCCTTCTCCTCCAGCCCCCACTGCTGGAAGTTATTTTAAGATCAGAATTAGTAGTTATGGATATGCAGCTCTTGTAAATTTGATGGATTAAAGAAAAACAAGATTTTGACAATGCTGAAGCTGAAGTACATTTTCTAAGGTGAGTTACACATCAGCTGTAAATGTAGAGCAGAATTCTTCTGTAATAAATTAAAGTGTTTATAGGGAACCTGGATCACTTTCTAGCCAGTAAGCATATTATTATGCTCATTCTAGTCTTCTGTATGTAGCTGAACAAAGCCAGTTAAGAAGTGGGAAGAGATATTTTTGTGGGCTAATATAGTTGGTTCTCTGACAGTCACATGGGATGATAAAATGGAACTAACATCACTTACTCTCAAACATTTTCAAACAAACATAGTTGAGGAAAGTTTCTGACCAGTGGTTGAACTGGATGGGGAAACCTGGGCATTCCAAAAGAGCTTCACCTTACCTAGTGGGTTGTAGCCATGACTTCTTATAGCTTTTCTGCTGTTTTCTTGAAGTCTCCATTTGGAAGTCTGGGTAATGGATTTGGTGGGCACTTGCTATGTGGCAGTTCTCATCTTCTTATCAGGTGATTTGTGGCCTCAATTGTTCAAGTCACATTTACTACTTTTTCTGTCTAATCATGCTGGTCAGAATTTGAACATGGATCCTTGTTGATAGTCCTTACAAGAAGTGGAGTGGGCAACTGATAGAGTTTGTTTCTTGTTTTATTTTTTCCAGAGGAGTTTGAATCTCTGAAATCTCTGCACCAAAACAGTCAATTTCTTGAGCTCATGACAGCAAAATTTGTCTCTACTTATAGCTGTGACTCTCTTAAACTATTTTAGAAAACTGATTTCCGGCTATTTGAAACTTTGTATTTTTAGAGAGTGTGTCTACCCCTACATGATTTGTCCCTGTTACAGGGAGAAATGTGCTAGAAATAATGAAGGATAAAGCTTTTTACCAGTGACTATCTAAAGGGGCAATAATCAGCAACACATTCCTGGAGGGTGTTGCAAGCACAAAGCTAACACAAACCCAAAGATTACTGATACAGTTGAGGGAACAATTAAAAACAATGAAGATGTTGCTGAGAAACTGCTGTGCTTTTTTTTTTTTTTCTGTCTCTTTGCTCTTCCCTCCTCTTTTTGAAGATGATGTTGGGGAAAATACATCTACTTTTCAAGAAATCAGAATCCTCTAAACTGTGCTTATCTGTCTCAGTAATAGGATTTAGAAGAATTTCCCCAAAAAGCACAAGAAAGTTCAGGAATATATAAAAAAAAAAAACTGTCACAGGAATAAAAATTGAAAATATTGAGGTTATTTAGTTTATAGGGCAGATACCTTGGGCAAATAAAATATATATAAGCAGTCAAACAGTGATTTATAAAGAGAAAGAGAAGAGAAAGTGTAATCCTGAAATCATGATGCTGAGAGGCCAATGAAAGGTTCATTTTTGATTGTAGATTTAAGTGTGCAGAGATTACAGCTTAACTGAGTAATGCAGTCATTTTGTTCCATTCTTCAAGGTTAGGAATTTAATAGCAGATACCCAGAGTTCCCTTCCATAAATAACTATCAGAGTGGGCCCAGATAAACAGAGAAATCTTGACTTCTCAGGTATCTTTTGCCCAAATTTGTTCTCATGAAACACAGTCGTTCAAAGACACTTTAACTTATGCATGTATATCAAACCCATCCTCAATTGCTGACTGCTGAAAGTTAACCTCAGCTGTGTGCTTGTGTATGACATAAGTGACATCACACCCTTTATCCAAATGACATTGTCACAGGAAGGAGCTATTACTAGCCCAAACATTTCCATTTTGGGAATCCAGTGGAACCTGATCCTGCCTATTTCAGTTGATACCAGTTCCTGGAAAGGTCATGCCCTTTTATTACAAAATCTTTTGCCTCTCTTCTTTTTTCTTGCACTTGAAAAAGCAAGTGAATGACACCTGAACGTAATTATACCTCTGGCTTGCAGATGACCCAAACAAGTATTTGTCCCTTAAGAAAGTAATCTAAAGTCCCTGATCTAGAGTTTTTGTAAAAGGGATATCACATTAGGTGTCAGGACAATTCCATAAAGTTGAGAGGCATTGTGAGGAATTATGATAAAATTTATATAGAGCCAGTCTAGGGTTCAGTTAGCTTGAACCCAGCCATTTGGAAGTGTGAAGTCAGAAATCTGTGCATGAGTTAAGAATCAGTGTGCTAAACATGCAGTTTGATGGTTGTTTATGTTAGGATAGGCTATCTGGCATAGTTATTCCTTTTGTCTGTAGCCCTATAAAAGAATGAATCTGACTCTGAACAAATAAAAGTTACAGGTGTTTTTTGGCGTAAAGTCCACCTGTTTTTTGTACCCTCCTGAGCCCTAATAAATGCAATGTAAAGACTTAAAATATATGCAAGACTGAGCATGGAAAATGCTGTTTTCTGTTTTCCTTTATGAAAAACTTGCTCTCTTGTGGGGTGTAAATCCATGTTTAAATTACACCTTCTTTTAAGAGTCATCTTAATGCCTGTTGGTGGAATTAGCACTTGGCTTTATCCTTTAGTCTGAGAACTGTTCCATCTTTTTCATGACTGCAGGGTGAAAGATGATACCTTAGATAGTATAGTTTACCATACTAGACCAAGATCAGAGTTGCTCCTTAAATTCTCATTGCTGATTTGGAATGGATGCATAGGACCATACAACAATTAGTCCTGCAGAAGAGGCCAGTGTATGTTAGAATTATTTATTCTTATGTTATTAAATCATACTTCGATTCCTTAGAAGGTTAAAGAATATTTTATTGTCCTTGAGATTTTTGTATGTAGACAGACACAAGCATTTCCCCTGGTGTAATGATTCAAAAAGCAAAGTTCAAATGATCAACAAGGAACCGTAATTTCTGCAGTGCTGCCTTATGTGCTCTGTCAGAGAACAAGGAGAGTGAACAAGGATTCGTCAGCTCCCTAGAGAAACGGGACAAGTCAGTAAGGCTTTTGGCTGACATCAGATCATAAGAATCTTTGCCTTAAGTTTGCCAGAAATAAAAGAAGAAATTGTCTGTCATTCCAGAATGGTACATTTTTGGAATACATTGCAGATTGCACACTTCAAAATAAAACCTTTTTATTTTTTTCTTTCTCTTCTGTGACACTGGCAATCAGCAGAGGTGAACACAAAGGCCAACTACTTAGTATATTTTGCTGACAGATGCCTCTGCAGGGAAGAGGCTCATGAACCAGAATTTAATTCAGAGAAGAAAATAAGCCTAAATTACTATAATCAGTGAATTTTTGTTCAAATCAATGATAAATGAGCTTATACTCTAGAATGGTAATATTAATATCAATGTCTGGAAGGATACTAAGGTTCAGATGGGTAAAGAATGAGCAAAATATCTAAGGCCTTCTTAAATGACAGCTGTCTATTAGGTAGGAACAAACAACTATTTTCTTGCAAACAGAGCCATTGTTTCTTTGGCTGTCCTGAGTAAGTGAAGGAAGTAATTTTTTTCCTCCAGTCAGTAGATAGAAGGCCTAGAGGAGAGATACTCCTTTGTAAATCAAAATCTGGATCTAGAATCTATCAGGAGAGTCAGAAGTGTACCTGGGATGGCTAGGAAGCTGTGGATGATTGCAGATGATAGCATGCTTAAGTGTATTACTGCTGTGTAAACTAGAGGTTAGAGGGGTGTAGTGTCTGTGTAACTAAGAAGTCATTATCTACTTCTTACAACTTGCAAGTTTAATCCGTATGTAGATGTTTTCTTTCACTTAAAGCTACCTATGTATTTCTGCATAGAATGAGATGGAACAAGACAGTGTGCTGTGTAGTGGTAAAAAGTTGACATATTTCTACAGTTCATTTATTTTGTGTGTTTTGTATGGCTTATAGAGCAGTCTTTCCTGTCTTGACCCTCTTGCAGCTTGCTGATTAAATGTATTCACAGTATAGATTAGTTTACAGTATAGATTAGTTTACAGTATAGATTAGGGGTTGGAAGGCCCTAGAAAGATCATCTAGTCCAACCCCCCCTGCCAGAGCAGGATCACCTAGACCAGGTCACACAGCAACGTGTCCAGGCAGCTCTGCAATGGCTCCAGACAAGGAGACTCCACAGCCTCCTGGGCAGCCTGCTCCAGTGCTCTGGCACCCTTACTGGAAAGAAGATTTTCCTCAGGTTAATACTGACCCTCCTGTGGTCCAACTTGCTCCCATTCCCTCTTATCCTACCATTGGATGCCATTGAGAAGAGCCTGGCTCCCTCCTCCTGACACTCACCCTTAACATATTTGTAAACGTTACTGAGGTCTCCTCTCAGTCTCCTCCAGGCTGAAGAGACCATGCTTTAGACTCCATGTTGGTGTTAAATAATTCTTGAAAGCTGCTTTTCAGTAAACCTTTTGTGTTTTAAATATATTTGGAACTTGTCTCAGTTGGTCAGGTGCTAGACCAACTGGTGCTGGAGTCAGAACTCCTAATTGAATGTTTATTAGTTCTTGTAATTGTTAGACATTTGTCTCTATCCCACATATTTCCATCCCTATAAAACAGAAAAAGCTAACTGCAAAAGCATAGTTCAGTGCAAACCTTTTAATGGGCTGTGGTGAACCATGCTGTGAAATGGATTGGTTTAATTTGGTTCAGCCAGTGATGATTTTTGTGTAAAGCATGTCCTCTATAATTCTGCCAAGAAATAGTAGTTGTTTGAGACAACTTGAAAGTGCTCTGACTACTATATGCGTATTATTTGTCTAGGTTCAACTTTAGAGAAAGACTCTTAGGTCATCTTTGAGATTGTTTCCTCCTGACCAAAACTCTTTGATTTGCACTTAACTTCCAATAATCAGTGCTACTAGAACAATTCAAATGGATCAGTAAACTAGATCCAAGTGGGGAGAGATCACTTTATCTGACCTCTGTAGGTTGACTTTATTTCAGCTAGAGCATTTATCCTCAAGAGATTTGCCGTGATAAGGACTGTGATCCAGATATCTGTATGTCAGGGAACTGGCAAGATGAAATACGCCTTTGAAGGCAGTCTGGAGGAAGAGTAAGGTGAAATCCAACAGAGATTAACATTATTGATCTTGGAGAAATACTCCTGGCAAAGGAATAGTCTGCCAGCCTTTAGAGCATTCTTTTTGGATCGAAGAGGAAGAAATACCTGATCCTTTTCCCTTGGCATCTAGCTGATGTTTGGTAAGAATCTGTGAAGCCAGCTGTGCATTGGAGAAGAATATTGCTTCTGTTCTGCTTTATGCAGAGCTTCTTAAGTTTGAGAACTGATTTAATTACTGCTCTGCCACAGAGCTGCACATAGTATGAGGATGTAGAAAGCAAAGGACACATGAAGGTTGAAAAGATCCATTAAACCCATATTACTCTCTTTCACATTTTGGTCCTTCACACCTGTTATTCACCACTGCTGTAGACTTTCAGGAAACATTTTTTATGTGATCTTCAGAAGCACTATCTTTAGAATCTATTACCTTTTGAAAGAATGTTCCTTGGTAAGGAAAGAGAGATGAGAGAGTTTCAAAAGTAAATTCATTTTCACTTACATTTAATTTTCTCTGGAATAGTTAGAAGTTATTTTGACCATTTAGTTGCCTATTAATAAAAATTAACTAAAGGAGAAAGAAGACAGGAAGCTGTCAAAATAATCAAAGGTTGTGGTGGGCTTTTCAGTGGAAAAAAGGCTTTTCAATGGATGAAACTTTGATTTCTGAAGATTTAAGCACATAGCTTTTATTTAATATTGGGGTAACGCTTTATGTTGTATATCTTAATCCTGCCTCATAACAAGCAGCAACGTGTCATCAGAATTAGTACATAAATTGCATTTACTACTTCTTTGTTTTGCTCTTTTTGAATCAAGCCCAAAGAGACTTAGGCACTCTTTCTACCTTTTCTCAATCTGTGGCTCTTTTTTTCTGTTTGGCTTTTGAGATGCTGCTGTTTGCCTCCTCCTTCCCAGCTGTTCACTAGAAGATTCAGGACTGAAGCCAATTCATTTCGCTTTTTGCTTTATTACCAAAAATGGCAAAATTTTGCCAGTGTTGTCATTTTCCCAGTTCAATAATAGATAATAAAGTTGCATGTGGGAATTTTTGCATATCTTCAGTTTTTAGAGTGTGGGTGGAATGCTATTTCAGGCTCTTACTCCGAAATGCTAAAACATGAAAGACTATTATCTGGGTTTTTTTTTCTATGATAAACATAATTTTAGCTTATTTCTGATTCATCTGAATCTGAGATAAGCTATCAGAGGAACAGAAACAAATGGTCATGTATATGCTCTGTGTTTCCTTTCTCTAAATACCTTGGGAAGACAAAGTTTTTCAAGACACTTGCTGTGTGGAGAAGGGAGGGAGGGACCAGGCTTCTGGGAAATGTATTCTTTTTCTTTTTGCATTGTATGAGAGGAGGAAGTTTCTTGACATCAGCTGTAATTGAGTTTGATAGAAACTAGTTTATATATGTGGAGGACAAAGCCTATTTAATTTAAAGACAATTAAATACTGTATTGTACAGGGTGTTCTGTTTTAATTGTATTTTAAAATGCTGTATAGCTTTATTAGAAAATATTTGGACAACATCTTCTTAAAAGAAAAATGGAGAGCAAAAGTCTGTCCAGATTCCTATCCTATATCCAGGGCCAGGTATGGACATTTTGAGGAATTACTAAAAGAAATTGTCTGGAAGTAATAAACTCTGTGAAGGGATCTGTAGCCTTCACACCAAATTAACATTGAATAGTGTAGCATGTGTGTGCCTTTCTGCTCCAACTTTGTGATTTAGTCATATGACTTCCACTGTTCCTCCTTCAACTTAAGGTTGTCATCGCCCTTTTAAATGAAAACATATGGCTATAAAACAGTTTTGTTTAAGGAAGGCTGCGAATTGTGAGTTACTATAGATTTTAAGGTGAGAGTATGACATGACTCAAGAATTCCAGCAACAGTGTATATAATCTCCAGGAGCTAAAGGACATTTTTGTAGAGGAGATGCAATTTGATTTAAAGAATTAAAAAATAATAACTAACATAACGTTTAACATTTTTAAGGCAGAAAATGTTCATCTATTGTTCCTTGCTCATTGTAATATAGGCATACTTCCTGCTCACTGTCTGGTGAAGATGTACTGAAAAATGCAATGCTAGTGTTTGGACAGATAGCAAAGCAGTTTTCCCTATTAGAATTAGTGTAACAGGATGCTGCTACATAGGGGGACTTCAGATACACAGAGACTGTATCTATGTTGTGAAGGATGAGCACGCAATGGCAGGGTTTTTAGGATTGTCAGCTGCAGGAGGTACTGGATTGGCAGAGCTGACTTTTCTGACCAGGCTATCGCTCTGAAAGAGCTTGGCTGCTTCCTACATGAGACTGATTGCTCAATTTTCATTTATTACTGTGGACATTCTTGCGTTCTTCTACATTTTCACTGTGCCAAATCATCTTCCTCAGAGTAACTGAGATCAGTTAAAGCAGTCAGCAATGAAAAACTGAAAACTAGGGATCATTACAATGATTAGCAGCAGTATGGGGTATTAGGTGATGGATGACAGAAGTCCAAAATGAAACATGCTGGTGAAACAGCTAGTGGATTGTTCCTTTACCATGTGACTGAACAGTGATGTTACTCTTACCATTTAAAACTGGTAACGTGTCACAGGAATATGGAATAGAAGATGATGACTAGGGTACTGACCGGTAGTTCAAAGACTTAACCTTTGTTTCTAGAACTTTTCAGCTACCATATTTAATCTTTAAAAGGACAAATTTTGGAGGCTGTCTAGTTTGGATTTCAAAGAAGAGATTGGATGCTGGAAGAGCATATGTAACTGATTAACACAGCCATGCACTCTCCCATGTCCGTGTGTCTCAGTGAGGCTGGTATCTCTGCCTGTGCTGAGTCTGCTTCATGATCAGCACAGATTCCTCAAGAGTGAGTCCTGGTCAAACCAGCTTCATTTCCTTCTGTTGAAGGATGATCATTCCAGTGGATGGAGGTGTAAAAGGTGGAATGTGTTATTTTGTCTGTAATACTTTTTTACCTGTGGCATTTTCAAATTGAAGCTGAGGAAGGATCTAGATGAAACTTCTACAAGATCAATGCAGAACAGTTTGGAAATCCATACACAGTGTTGATTCCCTTCTAAAATGGAAGAACGTATTAAATGAGTTTCTGCAGGGATTTGTCCCAGGGCTTGCACTATTCAGTGCTTGCCTTAATGACCTGGATGATGGAATACAAAATACTACATTTACAGACTGCCTTTCTAAGAAGGATTAAGAGGTCTTGTAAGGACAGAGTTAGAATTCAGAATGATCTTGAGAAATTGATTTGAAAAAATAGGATGCTATTGAAGAAAGACCTTGTGCATAGTTGCCTGTATCTTTTAATATCTTGCCTTTTTGTCTGTCTGTGGGGCTTTATTTGCTAGCACATAACTAGAAAAAGAAATTTTTTAGTTGATATGTCCATCTGTCCTGTATTGTTTAGTTCTTGTGCAAGCTGTTACAAAGATGTGTTGTAATGGATCAGTTCATTCAGAGAGAGTACTAAGTTGCAACATTTAATCAGATTAGTTTTTTGTATTCGTGATAAATCGATAAACATCACTTTTGATCATGTATGTTACTCAAGTTTCAAGCAGAAGGAAAGCAACTACCAAGATTGAGAAACCTTTATGCATCTTCCAGAAATTCCTTGTGCTGAGTTTCAGATTTACTGGGCATTGTATGTCATTGTGTGCCTAGCAAAAATTGCTGTTGCTCTTCTCTGTTATGCTGTATGTTCTGTGATGAAAAAATGAGGTGTTAAAGCACTTCTTCAAGAAATGGGAACAAAGGCCAGGGTGATCCTAAGCCTGTGAAGGACTTTGTCCTGTGTCCCATCTGGAAGGGACTGACCTGCTCTTGAGCACCAGGCAGGGCTGGAGTGGTTGCACACTGCTGTGGCTGCCCAAGGGTTTGGTACTAAGGCATGGCACTAGAAGATCTTCTACAAACTTAGCATTTACTCTTGCAGACGAGACAACTCAATTGTGCTTAGAGATTGGATCTACTTAATAAAGGTAGTGTAGACCCAAGGGATGTGATATTCATGTGTCAAAGGGAAGAAGAATAATTGCAGTCCAGTGTGGAAAGTGTGTTTGGGAAGTTCTGTGTTTGGCTCATTTTGTGGATTTCAGCCTCAATGACTTGTAGAAATCGTGTCTTAAGCTAGTGAGTCTGAGCAGTAGTTAGTGGATTGGGTTTTTTTCTCCATGTAACTTAAAAGCAGACTTAAGCCATTGAAAGAACTTAGATTTCACAGGCTCTTCATTAACTGTGCTGCTATTACTTCTTACCCAAGAAGTCACAGGGTTGAAACTGATTTTAAGAATACACTTGCCCATACTCTGGTGACTTAAACCTGCAAAGAGGGAAAGGACAGCAAACACAGTCTGTCAGTTTTGCTTGCTTTCTGCTGCTGCTCTTGCTCTAATGCAGAGGCAGTTTAGTTAGGTTCCCCCCCCCCCTTTTTTTTATCTCCCCTTTTTTGCTACTCAAAGTTATTTTTTAAAATAGAAATAGAGAAGGCAGAAGCAGTAATTGCTGCAGGAAAGCACTATGGAAACCTGTCACGACAACAGTTTCTAGTGAAAGCAAATCTTCAGCTATTTAAAAAGTCAAAGTATTTGTCAGATTGTGGTGTCTCCTCTAGAGGCAGGGCTGGAGAGGAAGGAAGTGTGTACAGAGGTGTTGAGAAGAAAATACATACTATTTCCTTTCACGGGGGGTAAAATGCATTTCTAGGCTTAGCTTTGTAATTAAGTGTCCCACAGTAGTCTTAATATCTAGGACCTGAAATTGCCCAGTTACTTAATGTATTACAATGTGTGCTAGCAGTATTGTCCTTCATGTCGATTAGACTCATCTGCTAGGTTGTAAGTTTTCTTTCTGAAGAAAACATAGGCAGACACTTCCCTTCTTGGAAGGAATTATTCAGAGGGCTGTGAAGAAGTTACTGGTGATGCATACAGCAACAATTAAATAAATATAGCTTTAACATACATTTCAATTGTGGAAGATTGTCCCTGTTTTCCAGATGGAAAATGCAAAGCATGATGCTAATGTATTAGCCCCCAAATCACTTGATATTTGTTCTCTGTGCCCTTGCTAAAGAAAACACCATCAAATGCATTTTGTTGTTAATAATAAAGCATGGAGAAGATAAAAAATGACATGAATATGGTACTGCTAGTAATGTTATGATTGATAGTTTCATTTTGGTCTGCTGTTACACTCACAGTGCCTTTTAAATGTTGCTAGCTGTTTCAGCACTATGCTGATGCATAATAGTGTAGATACATCTATATGTGTATGAACATGAATGTTTTAGAATTAAAATAAAAGCTTGGAATGCCAGTGATTGATCACTGAAATACAGTGTCCAATAGAATATCCTGAAGGATATTCTAAGAATGTGGAGTGAATTCAAATACCAAATTCTTTCATCTCTCTGAGGTCACTGAACTTCCTGGGCATATTTTATAATGTTTGTTGGTCATGTTCATTGCTACTAGAAGTATTGGAAAGCAATATCTAATATATCTAATAGATATAGATCTATATATTAGATATAATATCTAATAGATATTAGATATAGATAATAGATATTATATCTAATAGAGAATAAGGACATTTTTTAATATAAAAATAGTGCTTTTCTTAAAGAATTATTAGGAAAAAAGAAGACTTGGTGGAGAAGTCATTCTGAATTAGTAGATTAATCTTCTCTGCTATGTAAAAGTAGGAAAATAGAGGCTTACTTAAAAAATTAAGAGGGTTTATTTTCACATTTTGACTTCAGTTTTATACTGCTGAGTTATAAAGCCTTGAAAGTAATAGACATGCTGATAGTCTCTCTTGCCCTGTGAGATCCTCATCTTTCAGATTTTGATGAGCCTGTGTACATTTATTAAAATATGTATACTAAATTAGAAACAGATATGGGATTGTGCAGTGATACAGAAAGCTTTATATCACTTTACTATTGTGTGCTTGCCCTGTATAGAGGTGACTTAGGAAGCTTAATGCAATTGGTGTCCAACTGTGACACAGTGTTCTTGTAAAAGTAAAATTCTTCGCTGCTCCTAGCCTGTGGAAATGATTAATCAAAGTGGATTGACGGATTATGTGTCTGGGTTTTTTCTTTCATCTTTTTTTTTGTGCTGTAGGTGTTTGTGACTCATAAATGCAGAATTAGACTGAAAAATCTGACTGAATAATGGAGCATTTGCAAGTGCTTTACTGCACTTTTCAGCACAGCACAACAAATAGCCTGCACTTTCCACTCTTTATTTGTAAGGATTTATTATTCTGTAGCCCTGCTAATCCCATCATTTCTGTTCCTGTTTTTATGATAGTGCAAGGAAGTGGTTTATAAATAGTTCCTATAAATGGGTATTCCTGAAAATGTGTCTGATCTGAACAGTATTTTTATATAACTGTCTTTTTTCGTAAAGTAATAGGTGAAAATTGAGAAGTCATTAATGTTTTATATCTTTCACTCTGCTGTGAATCATCACGTAGCTGTTTGCCAAATTCTTTGTATTCTGTTTAGTGACAATTTTATATGAGAATCAGCTGGATAATTTTTAAATTCACTTATAGTCCTTTTCTTTAAAGATTCATCTTTCCTAATTTGACCAGTTGCCCACAACATGTTAAAACTTGATCTTCCATTGTAGATGATGTTTTAAATACATATTAACTTAGAGCTTGATAATGCATTTTGAAGAATACGGATAGCTTAAGTGGTCCAAAAATTGTAGATATTAAATAATTCAAAGGAATTAGCAAGTATGCATTGTGTGTGTTAGGAAAAAAAAAAGTCACACCACCTTAGCAAGCTGCCAGAAACCACCTTGGATGTTATATCTTCCCATTGAGACTAGTTATTTTGAAACACTTAGTTTGGTTTCATACCAATTAGTAAATGTCATTTGTGATCACTAAAAAATAACTCCTCGTTGAGAATCCATCATGAAAACACAAGAATGTTTCATAACATTGAGTTTATCTATTTTTTTCAGACAGAAATGATTTTAAATTAAGAGACTGCTGCATAGTGTGCTGCTGTGTTCTGCTTGTCCATCTGTTTAGGTAGTTTCTCTGGACTGGAAACATGTCCACCATTATGTCCTAGACAGTTCTGGCCACATTGCAAGACATGAAACTGCACTAAGGCTGGAGAATACCTGTAAGGGCAGGAAGGTATCTGATTATAAGACTTTTAAAGTAATTAGTGCAGATATGACAATTGATTCATCCATTTATAATGCAGAGTGGCATGGGCCACTGCTATGAACAGCTCAACTGTGAAAGGTTTGTGAATAAAATATGCTGTAGGGAAAGAATGGAGAAGACTAAGGACAGGATGTGTCAGTGTGGAAACTGGAAACTAAGTCCAGGTGTTAAAAGTAGATCCAAAGGGAAAGCTATGAATGGAAGGAGCCATTATGAGAACAAGACTACAGAAGGGCTGCAGGATAGAATGGGAGATAGATGAGGTGGAGCAGTGAAATAAGGCAGTGATGTTTGTCTTGCTACAGACCAAGAAAAGCAGGCTAAGATTAGATTTCATTGAAAATATTTGAGGAAAGATTGAAATGAGAACCATAGGTTTTCTTTATCAGACATTGCAGTGCTTTAATTACGTGGCTCTAGTTTTTATAGAATGAGCTTGATCACAACTGAAATAAAGCAGTGTTCTTCTAAAGTACTTGTCCATTCAAGTGTTTATACCCAATTAATTAAAATGATTTTCAGTATGGTTTAAATACTCAAAGGTAAACAATGTGTGTGAAATTCTGCTAGGATTCCAGGGATGCAGCTGAGCAGAGACTGACCCTGGCTTTGGCTGGGTCTCTGTATAATCTATCCCAGTCTTTTTAATTGGTACGTTTCTGCATCTGTCTCTCCTCAAAACTAAGGCTACACTGAGGTTCTTTTTCTCCAGATAAGATAGTATGTCATTGTTAAATGCCTCTCCCAGGCTGTAATTCTATTTGTGGTTTGTGCTGTTGACTGTTGATTGTTAACAGGTTCTGAAATAATGCAATTAGATGATCCAAGGAGAACACATAAAGCATTAATAAGCCACATCTGCATAGAGCAGAGTGAAAAATATGATCGGCTATCCATGATACTCATCTAAATAAGATAATATAATTTATTTGGCCTTTTTCTCAGATTAAAAATCTACTCTTTGTCTTAATCTTCTCTGAAAAATGGGTGTTCTTGATCTGTTACTCAGTGCTACGTGAAATTACGTGTTATTGTACATTTGGAGAGGTTCTTATGGTAACAGAAGATTTAAAGCTTTGGGATAGCTTGAAATCTGAACAGTATGTTGCATTAGAAAGGAGAAATGTTGAATAATGTCCTCTGTGTGGAACGTGTTCTGCGCTTAACTCATCCTTCTCCTCTTTTATCTCCCTTCTTTCTTTCTGCAGATATCACCCCCAATAAGTTCCTACTTGTGTGAAGGTTTCAAAATGCATTACTGGCAGATAACTGAAGTGAGGGGTGGGTAATGACTTTTTTCAGTAGCAGAGCAGGGTTTAGCTGCAAACAAAACTAGGCACAGTATCCCTGGCTGGGTAGATGAGGGTATGTTGTCTACTTCACCTTCATCAAGGCTTTTGACACTGTCTCTCATAGCATCCTCATAGGCAGCCTTAGGAAGTATGGGTTAGATGAGTGGGCAGTGAGGTGGATTGAGAGCTGGCTTAATGACAGAGATCAGAGGGTTNTAGATGATCTTTCTAGGGCCCTTCCAACCCCTAACATTCTGTGATACTGTGGTCAGTGGTGCAGAGTCCATTTAGAGTCCTGTAGCTAGTGTGTTTCCCAGGGGTCAGTACTGGGTCCAGTCTTGTTCAACATCTTCACTGTAACTGTTAAGAGTTAGATGATCTAGCTGATCTGTCCTCAGAGAGATGCCAGATACTTGCCTTGAAATTGCTGTCACATTGATAGCCTAAGGCTTGGTAAACTTTGGAATATTGCTTGATGTTTCATGAGATAATTCTTTACAGCATTCCCGATGCCTTTCTGTTCCATTAGCTCTTAGCCATCTGTTGCTTTGATTACACTATTATAGAGAATAAGTGTTTTGGCAAGCTGTTTAGCTGTGTTGAAAAATCTTGTTTCTTTGCTTTCTAGTATTTTATTGCTGCTGTTTCTTTTCTTTTGGATTGGATTTGGTGGGGGTTTTTTTCCCCCTCAACTTTTGTAATACAGTGCTGCTTCTTGTTTGTCTAAGAAACAGAAGTCTGACTTAATTTGAGGACATGATGAAGTTTATGTCTGTGCTTTATAGCTGTTTTCCTTTCCTGTGAAAGTCCTTCTACCAAAGGAAGTTGTATAGTCTCAACATGGGCTGACAGAAGGTAGGTATTATAACCTAGTCATGTTTAAATGTTTAGCTTAGGGTTTCTTGCCTCTTAAGATTTAAAATGTGCTTTTCTAGAGACTAGCCAATGTGTTAATGTCAGTGTTATCTTCTGTAGAAGATTATAACATCTTAACCTCTCACTCCTCCCAACACTGCAAAGGTCAAAACAGGAAGAACTGGAAGATCATTAGAAAGAAGTCTGTATTCTCTGGATTAACATTGTCAATTTGACCTTTTCAAGTATTGCTCAGATTTTAAAGATGAAGAGAGTACAAGACAGATGGGGTGATACTTCCCTAAGTAGTTTCATTTTTAGGAATTGTGATGTACCAATTAATTTCTTTAAAGGCAGGGACTTTTAGAAATGAAATACAACACTGGTTTTAGGCTCAGCTGAATTTCATTGGCATTTAATTTCTACTTTTAGTTTTTGGTTCTTTTTTTTCCTGCAATTAAAATAGCTGAGTGATGCTGCAAAATAAGAATTCCAACAGTTCTTAGTAAATTATTAATTCTTCTCAATGGGTCATTTTACTTTGGCTATGACTGAGGTGGCTGAGTTTCCTTCACTGCTTACCTGCTTGAGCTCTTTAAACTGATTTGCAGCTTCTCCTGGAGTAGCTTCTCACTTTTTTCCCATTTGGTGTCTGTAAGAGATAACAAAAACCCACTTGTAATTGGTAGCTGCAAGTGCAAGTCACTTGCCTAGTCCTGCTGGCCATGCTGTAATGATGTGGAGTTCCCTAAGAGAGCACTGCTTGGAGAATAAAGGTCCCTGTGGTGAATCCCAGAGCCTGAGAAGGTAGAGTGTGAGTTTTGAAGCTGTATTTATGGCACTGAGCCACTTAGTTTTGCTGTCATCCATTTTTCTTATTTTGGTTCAGCCTTATGCTAGGAATCTTCCTGTCCCCAAATTAGCTTAGTTTCATTACTATACTCCCTTGTAAGGAGCAGGCTTGCTCATCCAAGCTGCATTTCTAATAATGAAAAAGAATATTGCTCTTTATTTAGCCATGCTTTCAGAATATTGTTCTGCTAACACTACTGGTAATCACAAAATAAAAGAATACGATGTTGGACATTATAAAATAGTTGCAGTGTTGGCAATTGATAGAAAAAATGTCTTGTTTTCCACCCTAGGAGATATTTTGATATGTATTTATTTAAGTCTCTAATGACATTTCTATCTAGTCTTCACAGGGTCATTTGTGGGAAAGAAAGTGACCAAATAGGATGCTACTCTGCAGAGTGAATGTAAATGGCATGCTGGACCAGACAGCATCTTCTAGGCTATTGAGTCTAGTCTCTTACTGTTGAAAAAAACATTCATACTTAATGACTGAGTGTCACTTAGCTTTCTTCTTGTCTGTGCTGGTCTACAGAACCAAATGGGCTGGGGTAAAATGAATCAAAAATCATGTTGGTAAAATGAACAGTTCTTAGTGACAGACAAAATGAACAGATGTGTTTGGCATGGACATCTCAGCATGGTTGCTACTGAATGAATGTGTCTTTATGTTTTCTGAAACATAAATTGAAACATCCATGCCTTTTTTCAAGTGGTAGCTAGTATCACCCTTCTGACCAAGTTATTTTATGTATTGTCTGATGAAAGCTAGAGAAACTTTTATATTTTTCAATGTGTGAGAGTTGCTTTCATGATAGAACTTACTTTTGAGCAAGTTGA
Organism: Bucco capensis; assembly: GCA_013396975.1. Lineage (NCBI taxonomy): Eukaryota > Metazoa > Chordata > Aves > Piciformes > Bucconidae > Bucco > Bucco capensis. Next base: position 159,340 of record VWZO01013362.1, on the reverse strand, counting down.
TTTTTTCCTTTATTTTTTTCTTCATACTGATGATTCACTGAGTCTTCCTAAGCTCTTAAATTTGTAGAATTTAGTTTCCATTTATCTGTAACATACTATGTTGTGACATGCCAGATTGAGGAGAGCTTTGAATGGAGGGGGTATTACTAGTGGTCTTAACTCCATCTCATTAGCTCCCTGCTTTATGATAATTTTTGCAAGCTGAAGATCACTGTAGTTAACCTTTGAGTAGGTTGTGTTCTAGGCCTGTAGTTTGTGGGGTTATGGTTTTATTTCACTTGTGTATGGTTGTGTTTATGCACATTAGATTATACTGTACTGCTAACACACTACTAAATGCTGTACTATTTCTCATTGCTCCCTACTTACTTGATTGCCATAACTTTGTTTATGGCATATGTTCAAATATTTTTAGGATGCTAAAGGGTATTTTCTTGTAAGACACTACCTTCTGAGAAGCAGAATTGTGTTTTGGTGTTGCTCTAACTGCCCATACATTATTGCATGTTGAAAGCAGCCTGCTTTGTGTTTGGTAAAAACTACCTCTTGAGCCTTCAGTTACTAAGTAAGACAAAACAAAAAGGAGCATAGAATCTTACAGACATAGATTCTAAGGAGAACACTTAAAAATTGCTAAGTGTAGTTGCCTGCAGTGGCTGACAACTTGATTATAAAATACTGCTAATAAACTCATTAAATTCCATCTCAGGAATAGTTATATTATTTTCTCTATTGTTCATGTTAGATAGCTGTTCTGAATATTATTCTCTAATGTGGTTCCATTTTCCTTTGTAAATCACTTCTGTAGTCAGGTAGGGTTTTGGTGGTTTGGTTTTTTTATGTTTTGGGGTTTTTTTTGTCTTTCAGTGAATGCTTTCCATTTGATAAAAATTGTGGCAGTTTTTTGAATCTCAGAAATGTTTGGCTTTAAGTTTTCTTAAATAGAAGGAAAATATAAGGGGCAAATTCCTATAAATAATGTCTGCTGGTAGTGGCAAATTCTGCAAGACTGATTTTCACATTTTTGTCCAGTGTTTATTAATGATAAACAGTCTAATTTTGAGATGTGTATGCAAGCCTGAAAGTGCAGTCATTTGTTTTCTTCCTGCTTTCCAACATTTTCTCTCCACGTAATAATTTTTGTCCCAAGAGAAGCTCCACTGTTTTAGCATATTGTCTAAACCTAGAAACTAGCTGTGTGTAAAAAATGCTATTCTCCCAGGATTAGTGATGAGCCAACAATGGACTTTATATAGCCTGTCTGAGGTGTAGAGAACACAAACTGTTTTTAGAGGAGAGAAAAATACTATATATGGAACAAAACAAAAAAGCCCCACTGCCAGTGTTTTGACATATCTCAATTCCCTGTTACACAAGATGAATACATGAACTAGAAGCCCTCTGTCAGTGACCATGTCCACAAGTTAAAGTAAATAAGAAATAGGCTACCTGCATAATCCTTATTCTATTCTGATATTAACTTTGATACTAGACGTGGAAGATACTTTGAGTGAATAGCAGCTTTCTATAATTACGTGGTTTGGTTATTCCCAAACTATTCCTAACTTCAGAATGAATTGTTTGACAACTTTTGGCTAAAAACTGTTCTTTTGAAACGTAGCTCGGGCTCTGATGGAGCACATTTTTGTGTCTTTCTTGTTCAGTAGCTGCAGAATTAGTTTGAACTGTGATGTGAGAGCTCTGAGATTCATCTTTTGCCTGAAATTATTTATGCCTATACTGCTTGTTTGTCAGGAAAGTGAGTATCTGACTAGGGGTTATTCAAGGCTGGGTAGTGCCCTGCTCACTTTTAGATGCTGTTATATTTTTTGTTAGCTAATAGATGATTAGAGTCTGACTGAAACCTGGTCAAGTGCTCTTACTATAATTATAAGATACTGTGTTTATATTACTGACTTTCTGGTTGGTTTTATAATTGCGTAAGTATTCTATAAGAATTAGAACAATTTCAACAGGAAAGACTGGTAAATGAGATGTCTTTTATCTTTGCTTTCCTTCCTTTCAGTTTTATTCTCTTTCTTCCTTCCAGTTTCTTTTCGTTCTATTCCCCATCACCTTCCTATTTATATTTCTTCCTCTTGTTCATTCTGTCCTGAAAGTTCCTCCTTACATTGTACTACTCTTTACTTTCTGACATCCCATTAATCTTCCACTCTTTATGACTTGCTTTCCCACCTCCACAAGCACACCTACAGGATGCTTAGAAATATTACAGCATACCCAGTTGTCAAAAAACTAAACCTACTAGTCCCAGACCCATAATACTATGCTGGGAATGCTCATTAACTCCCACAGTGTTTGGAAAAAGAAACTGGTACAGTTAGTGTAAGGTCTGCAAACCATCCTACGTGCCTAATATTCCTTCACTTTCCACTAAAACTGGAAACTCCTCATTGGAGTTGGGATCTTGCTTTTTTGCTTGAACTGTGGTTCTAGTCTTTGCAGAAAGCCTAGAAAGAGTGATGTGAATGTGTAGTTGTAGTGCTGTGACCTCTGAAACAGTAGGTTTGAGGAGAATGCACTATTCATCAGTGGCTCAGAAAACCTATTGCAGTATGTGGATACACCAGCAAGTGAATCCTCAGCAGAGCAGTCACATTGTAGCTTGACTGCTGTGGTATCAGAGCAGGTTCCCCACACTTGAATGATAGATGTCAAACCCTTTGTCTCTGACTCAGGAGTGTCTGGCTGACAAAAACAGTGATCTGGGGAAAATGAAGCAGAATTTCCTCCCCATGAGGGTGGTGGAACACTGGCACAGGTTGCCCAGGGAGGTGGTTGAGTTCCCATCCCTGGAGGCATTCAAGGTGAGACTTGACAGGGCTCTGAGCAACCTGATCTAGTTGGGGATGTCCCTGCCCACTGCAGGGGGGTTGGACTAGATGACCTCCAGAGGTCCCTTCCAACCCAAACCATTCTAGGATTCTATGAATTGCATGGGTCTTGCAGCAGACCTTTTCAGTGTTAGTGGCTAACTAACAGGAGTTAGTACTACTGCTGCAGCCAGCAGCAGGAGGAGTGCAGTGGTGTACAGTCTGGCTGCTGGAGGAGAGTCAAAGTGGGGCTGCTACTGGGACCTGCCTGGGGTCTTAGATCCTGCTCTCCAGTCTGAGTGCCAGGATTTTTGCCATACCTTGTTCTTTACTGCTGGCAGAAGTCACTAAGGAAAATGACAAAAGACTGCATTTCTAATGTGTGTATGATCAACTGATCATCCCCTCCACTAATTGCCTGTGAATGCTAAATAATAAAAGCAGTATTCAGTGTATGGATGACAGTGCTTAGTTTCCAAAGGCAATAATTTGAGGCTTTTCTCTTCCTAAATAGCACCCGTGCCAGTGTTTAGTGTTGATAAGTAGAATTACCAGATTTAATCTTAATCAAAGGTCTCTTAAACAATGGACCTGAACAGTTTTTGGATAGTTTTCACTTCTATATTTTGGAAAAACTGAACAATACAGAGACACTTTCTCAGACATTTCTTTTTCTTTCTCTCTCTCTCTCTCTTTCTCTCTCTCTCTCTCTTTCTCTCTCTCTCTTTCTCTCTCTCTCTTTCTCTCTCTCTCTCTCTCTCTCTCTTTCTCTCTCTCTCTTTCTCTCTCTCTCTCTCTCTTTTTCTCTCTCTCTTTCTCTCTCTCTCTCTCTCTCTCTCTCTCTCTCTCTCTCTTTCTCTCTCTCTCTTTCTCTCTCTCTCTCTCTCTCTCTCTCTCTCTTTTTTTTTCTTTTTTTTTCTTTTTTTGTTCTCTCCAGGCTTTGTACTCTTAATTTTGCTGTGAGGCAGATGAAGTTATTGTCAGCATTAGAAATAGAAACGTAGAAATGCAAGCTTAAATTCTGCTGTAGTCAGTAGTAGGGGCTTGACCTCCCTGCCTCTGCTTGTCCTTGGTTAGTATGTTGGGTTTTTTTAAGCCTGTATCACAGTTAAGTTTTTGGCACTTAAATGACAGTACTATAACAGATACTGCATGTTAAAACAGTATTAGTAGCTACACCATAGCTGACTGTAGCTGTACTGTACGTAACCTTGGAATTATTGCATTAATCACTGGTAACTCACTCTAGGTTAGATATTGCCAGCAGTGCTTCTAGTTCCTTTTTTTAACTTTGTTCTTATTCAGAGGATAGCACCAAAGGAAGCTAAGTAAAGCATTGCTAACCAATCAAGGAAAATCAGTCCTCTCCTTTACCTTCTGTTCTGTGTTATCCAGTAAGGATGCCAGGTATTTAATGTTAAAAGAAATTAATTAGCAGACTGAACTTAAAAATGATCTTGCCCAGTAAAATGATGCCTCATCATGGATAAAAAATAAACAAACAACAACCCTGTAGTACAGTTACAGATAATTTACTTTCTTTTAAATCTTCTTTCTCTAGAATCCTACTCAAGTGGGAACTGCTCTTCAGGTTTTCCATAACCTTGGTACTTTGAAGACTACCATTGCTAATGTGGTGGATGGATACTGTGCAGTCTTGGAGGAGAACATAAAAAATGCTTTGGATATCAAAGTATTGACTCAACCATCTCAAACTGTTACAAGAGGTAGGAGAATGGTAACGGAATTTTGGGACAGAAGTACAGTGTGCTGGCAAATGAAAGGAAATTTCACATCCAAACCTGTTATATGGACATTTCCCTGCTGGCATTAACCAGTAGAGGATGGGAGTAGGCATGTCTTAGAACATCTAACATAAAACCCAAACTTGGTCTTCCTGTTGCTTATGGGCTCGGAAGTTTTCCTTTATTTCATTCCCTGTGCCTCCCCTCTCCTTTCTCCTGACCTGCCAAGAAAATTGTCCTCATTAGTTTACAGCTTTGCAGCATTTTATTAGCAGTTTGTTGTAAAAAGATAAATCCAACTTCTACTTTCCTCTGTTGGTGGGAGGATCAAGGGTAGAAATTACTTGCAAGCAGTGGAACAAGCCTGAAACTACATTGTGATGCTTTTCTCAGATGCAAAGTGTTTTGAAACAGTATATTCAATCTGAAGGAATGTTGCACTATTAAACATTCAGTTCCCACATGTTAGCTCAGGTACCAATGAATCCTCTTTCTTTAAAGAAAAACCTCTTACGTCAAAGTGCATAGAGATCTGTATTTGTAATGTTTTTTTCCACATGTGAAAGCTGAAATGTGCTGCTGTGTGTTTTTAAAAACCATTCAGGTGGCCCTGGTAGAGCTGCTATGCCAACACCTGGGAACACAGCAGCTTTTCGAGCAGCCCTGTGGACAAACATGGAGAAACTCATGGATCAGATCTGTGCTGCTTGTGGACAGGTACTCAGCAGCTGATTTTTGTTTGTCTAGTCATACAGTTTTGCCTATAAGATATTAGATGTTACTTTTCCTCTCAAAACTCTTTTTCTTACAGGTGCAGCATTTGCAGGAAGTATTGACAAAAAAAAGAGATCCTGTGTCTCATGTCTGCTTTATAGAGGAAATAGTCAAGGTAAAGTTTTAATGTAGCTGAATATGTTTTAGTAACTCTGTTAAGGAGAATATTATGAGAGTGCTTTTGTTTGCATTTTTACAGTTCCATAGAAAGTTTGTAATTAAAATAATGGGAAAGTGTTGAAAGTCAAACTAACATTGAAAGTTATATTTATGGTCTGTGGGTTACACGAGTAGGTTGTAAAGATTGTTCTTTTTATAATAATCTCTTTTGTTTTCTTTAAAAGGAGCTGTTAAGGCACCACTTGTCATTTTTATTACTGATCATTAATGTCATTCCATAAAATACCATGTGATCTGAGTAATTAAGACTTTTAGTTTGCATAGGAGAATGTGTCTTTGTCTAACACTTTCAGCCATCTGTTTCTCTACTTATTGGCAGTTTCTTTCCTGAAAGATAATAATGGCTGTTCTTTTTAACACCTATTCTTTTGCATTCAGGTGCATTGTTTTATACGCATGTTTGGAATCATTTGATTAATAATCTTCTTCAGTGTTAGGAACAGAATGACTGAAGTTGGCTCATCTACTTTAGCAGATGAGAAGAAACAAAACCAAAAGATGTCTGTGCAGACATCTCCCTTTCCAAGTATTTGGCCGGATTATTAATTTACATGAATTTCATTTTTGAGCTATGTTGGGGAGACTCTTCATATGCAAATGTGGCCTTCTGAACAGTGAAAGCAAATACTGAAGGTTATGTACAGTATTGAAGTTTATCTGTCTGTTAAGCCCATCTCCAAAAGATGAGGTTGGTTTGAGCATCGCTTTTCTGTGAGGCACTTCCGGCTTCTCTCTTTGTTGTAAAACAAAACAAACAAACAAACAAAACCCCAAAAGAAAGAACAACAATAAAACCAATCAAACAACCCCACACATACACACACAAACTCATTAGAAAATACAATTTAAAAAAAGACTTTTTGGTTGTCATATGCTAAACCTGTTCTGTGCTCTTTCTGATTACCCTTCCTTCTGTGATTCTTCCCTTTGACTTCATACTGCAGGATTGCATCTAAGTGATAAATTGTATTTTCCAAATAAAATCCATCTGTTTTTTTTCTCCACAGTTATCACTCTTCCAATTTGTTTACTCTTCAACAGGTGTTTTGGTGTAGTATAATGCCAAGCTGGATAGTTGTCATTCTCAGTGAGGCAGCTGAGGAGTAGTGGTAAATCCTTATCTGATGCTACTAGGGCATGACACAGTACTGCCAATAGCACTGATGCTTTACTTTCTTCTTACTTGAGATGGTTCGGTGTAGCACAGTGTTTTTCTTGGCCCTTCTCACAGTTATACTGTTTTGTCTAGTGTCTCTTTGAAAAGGTACCACACCAGCCTGCAAATGGGTGAAGTCACACCCAAGAGTAGAGCTGTTTTTAGACAAAACCAGACAAGCCCTACACCTTGCTGCAATTCCATAGATGGCTGCGTGAAAGAGTATGAACTGTTGAGTACACTGAAAATAAGCATTTATGAAAGTAAGCATTTGATATTTTGCCATCTAGTGAAGATACCATCTCATATTAATCCAAACTGAAACAACATGGTTTCTGGATAGGCTGCAAAGTTGGATTTTCTTTATTGTGTTGAATTTCATTAGTAAAGTGAGCAAATGAACAGAACCAACTGAAGATACTAACATTGTACCCATTCACTAGGGCAGCATGCCCACGCCAGAAGATAGGAAAAGGAATCATCCATGATACAGTCTGTGCACTAATTACTGTTACTGATGTCAACATTATTATTATAGTCATCTTCTGCAGCTGCTGCAGTACCATTTTGCCTGTCCATCTGCTTCCTTGTTTTGATTACTGCAGTGGAAGTATCATCCTAGGAAGCGTAAGAGAGGAGGAGACCCAGCCTTTTTAAAGCACAAGTCCTTTAATAGCAAGGAAGCTGCTTGCTTGCTTTTTTTCCTAAATCATTCTCTTTTTTTTCCTCCACTGGGGATTTTTAGTGTCTTTCTCTTCACAGATAAAACAGCCTGCAGGTTTTCTAATTTTGTATTATGATCTCAAACATGTGTTTGCCACTTTCTAGCCTTGTAATTACCTGTTACCATAATCACGTTTAGTAGTGTTGTATCATGTCATATACAAAAATGCAGTTTTAAAAACACTAATTAATTAATTAAAGGATTCACAAAACCTCTGTTTTAAAAAATATTATCTGACAGATAGGGAAACTGAGGCACAGAACTTGTACAACTTATAAATACCGGCATTCAGCAGGAGAGCAATGACAACACTCACATCACTTCTACTTTATGCTTTCTCTTAATAGAAGTCACCTACAAATTCTTCCACCATTAGATGTGGTGAAGATTAAAGTGACATACCCGGGCTTGCATGACTTTGATGGAAAAATTTGCAGGTTAAATTTACACTACACTTTTTTTCCACTGCTTCCCTTTGCAGATTTTGACATGAAAAATGCTTTGTCACAAAACAAAATGCATGCACTTATAAAAAGAAATCATGCGCTCATAGTACACTATAAATGTTACATTTCATACTAGTAATGAACTACAGGTTAACTGTTAATCTGTAAATACTAACATCTCAGATTTAATTCCCAGAAGAGATCTATGAGAGATACATTTCTGTTAAGACTGAATGGACATTTTTGTGGTTTTACCTATTAAAAAAGGCCTTTAATGACTAAATTTTAGCTGAGGAGCAAGGCTAAAAGAATTCAGAATTCATAAAGTTCTGGTTTTGGGGAAAATAAACAGATATTTAATTTTGTACATTTTTTAAAAGGTAAGGTTATTGTTTTCATAATATTGAGGGTAAAAATTAAAATTATAAATAAGATTTAGTAATATAAAATAGATATTTTTGTTAATCTAATGAATTTATTATTTGTATCACTTCTTTCAATTGCTTAATTTGCCTTCAGAGAGCTAATAGGTTACTCCGGTTTCTTCTGCTTTATTGCATCTCTCTTTCAGTGTGTAGTGACTAATCCTGCCTCAGCTGTTGTAATACCTAAACTACAATTGACTGCAGTGTAGTATCTCTCTGTGACAGCCACCTTCCTAATTAGAGATAAGAATCCCTCTAAGCCCCTTATAAAAGAGTTGAAAATGAACTCTGATCCTCATCTATTTTGGGTCCTTCACTCCTACACAGGCATCAGTGAACAGCTCTGCAAGGTGAGAAGCAGCCTTAAAGGCAGCAGATGATTTTGTAGTGGGGTTTTGGGGTGGTCAGTAGGTGAGCTGAGGTCTCTCCACTGGGCAGAAGGATATTTCCTCCCTGTGAGAGGGCAGATCTGCCCTTGATAGCTTTTGATCTGCTGCTGTCCTGCTTGTTAGCAGCTGAGGCACACTGCAAACCCTGCTATTTCCATAAGCCTCAGGGTAAAAAAGTGAGCTGAGAGTTGTAAAGAGTGTTATTATCTCCTTTGTGGAGGGCTCTTAACATTGCCTCTCCTGATGAACGTTTGGTGAGTAAGCAGGCTGTTTTCCTCAGCTGTCAACACTGGCAATAGGAGGTGTTAACCATACAGAAGGAAATGTCCTCATCATTACATAAGATAAAGTAAATGGAAAATATACATGTTTGTTGCCCAAAGTGTACTTATATTTCACCTTCTTATTCCTCCTTCCTGTCTAAACTTGTTAAAAAAATGTTTCTGCTTAGAAATTTTTCACATCTAAGATAACATACTCACATTCAGTTGACTCAATTAAAAAATAAACCCAAGTGGAGAAAAATTGAAAAATAATCTAATTACTGCCTTATGTGAGTTCAGAAAAGAATGTTTTTCACCTATTATTACACGTTTCTGATGTATTTTCCAATATTTTTTGTAGAAGCAGAATTGGATTACTTGCACTTCATTTCTACTGTGGTTTATTATTTAAGCAATAACAAGGTGCTTTGTGGTAATATAAACACAGGTGAATGTGCAGGTTTTTGATTCCCCAAATGCCAAAGATGCTCTTTGTTTCAAATTTATAAATTGTCCTGCTGAATTCAGTTGCAAGATTTTTTGAGACCTCTCCTAAAGGCCTCTTACCATTTAAAAGTCCTGATTCTAGTTCTGGATGGATCATTGTGTCCAGCCAGCCATGATAAAAGTAATTTTGTTCTAATACACGTGGGAGGGTCAGAGCCTGTGCAGTGATTTTTTTAATAACACTGTATTTTCTCTGGAACTTTAATTCTGTTTCTCTGACAGAAACATGCAGCTGTAAATCAAAGGGATGGTGTGGAGGATTATGTGGGTTAGTAGGTTATAATGTCCTTTGTTGGTTTTTTTTTTTCCTTCACTTCTGATTTGATGGGATTTATGCAAATGGTAGTTTAGTGATGACTGAAAATAAAGTCAGTTGATTTTTAGTCAGCTTGCTATTCAAAAAGAAATGCTTTGGCCAGAAGTGCTGCCTCTTATCATTGCTCTTGTTGAGCTTACCTGAACAATTATGGACTGAGTGGAGGTGGTAAGGAAGCATCCTCTCATCCTTGGCTGGGGTATATCATAGGCAAGATGAAAGGGTAGTTCAAATTGCTGCAGTGCATACTAAATCACTGCTCTGGATAGAAAAACCCTGTGACGTCCCTTGGGTAGTTACTGGCTTTTGTAAACAAGTTCATTTCCTTCCAATTGATGGATATCTTGCAGGAATATGGGAGGATTAATTAATATTTTAAGTAGTTTGGAAGATATAGGGCACTGTTTAAGACCTAAGTGTTTTTGTTCCTTGCAAATGAGTTTTTCTGAGGAATCACTTAAGAATTCTAATACTCTAATAGGGAAAACACACAGTCTTTATTTTCTAGCTAAGAAGGCTGGGGTTTTTGATTTATTTTTTTTTTGAAGCAGATTTTGTTTCTTTTGTCAGCTGCATAAAGAGACCTTTTTAAAATGTTGCACTACTGCTAGAAGTCTAGAAAGTATTACACCTTGGGTATAAACTGATCAGCTCAGTGTAATGAAATTCTGTGCCCTGCAGTAAAACAAAAAAAGTCAAGGTCATTTTAAAAATCATGGTGTCATTTATTGACATCCATTCACCTGCAATGTGTAATGTAGACAACATTAGAAATTGAAATGCATTGTTCTTTTAAGAAATTTAATCTCAGGTACTTTGAGATGATAGAAAAGGTTTATTGAAACCACACTTGGAATTTGTCTCTTTCGCTGCTGACTAATTGCACTACTGAGGATGATGGCTTTTTGTTCACAGTCTAACATTTGGCAATTAGGTTGCTATAGAAATAGTCCTAATAGATTTCCTTATTTCTGTCCCATAAGATCTTGCTATACAAAACTGTTGTTGCTTTATTGGTGGAAAAAATATTTAGGCTGTCCTTTAAATGTCTTCTGCTTTTAGAGCAACGTTTGCAAGTCTCCTCCTTCTTTATGGTGGAGCCTTTGATTACAGATAGAAAACATTGGATGTATTAGTATGCAAAGCCTGATTTCAGGAGCCTGCAGCAACTAGCTGCATGGTAATATTCACTATATTGTTTTACATTTCAAAGGGGCTTTACAATAAAGATGTTTTTCACATTCTACTCAAAGTATCAGAATTTGTACAGGGAAAAAGAGTTTGGAAGTGATTGTCATGAAGCAGGAGCCAGTTTAGAATCAGTGGGTCAGATTTATTATTTGAATGTTAGAATAGCTATTTTAGACACACAAATATGATAATTCACAGATGGGAAATTATACTCATTAAGTTCTAAATTTACAGTGTGGAGGAAATAGAGACATTTGTAAAAATAAATATATGTCTTTTCAGCATCTTCTTGCATTCTTGTCTAGTACTGAATAAGGGGGTACTTTCATTCTCATTGCTTAAATTTAGATCTAATGTCAGATACTAAATAGATATAATAAGAACAGAGCTCAAGAGGTTTCATTTCAGTAATAGCAAAATTAATTACTAGTTTGGTATGTTTTTAAGAAATGAGATAAACTGTTCTGGTTTTATGTTAGAGGAGACTTTAAATCAGTTTTCTAGGCTGCGGCATTAATATTATGGTATAGGACCAGTGAGTACAGATCTTTGAATATCTTTGCTCTCATGTTACTGATACTTAGCTCCCTGTTGTTCAGTGGTTTATTAACTTACTAGTAGCTGTTAGTGAAAATGGGTTGTATTTTCAAACTATGAACTCAAGTCACAAGAGATAGTTCCATCACCTCAAAAATACTGAGTTAAATGGATTTTGGGGCCCTGTTTTGCCATTGTAGACCTACAGTGGCTTGCAATTAATGGTCATAGATTTAACTCAGTTGTATACCATGATGGGCAAACTATGTATATGCCAACCTGAATCTTGCCTCTCCTGGGTTTTAGATACCATAAAGTACAGTCAAGGTTTTTTTGGAAGAAAGAACATATTACATGGAAAGAGGAAGTAACATTCTATTATATGCTAAAGTGTAATAATTTCCTTCTGAGAGACTTTGAATTAAATCTGGATGTTTTATGTAGGATTTCTATATATGCAATATGCACCCGAAACAGTTTTGCCCCAGATAACAGTAGCAGATCTCTAACTTTCAAAGGTTTGTGTGTTCTCTGCATTACTGAAGACATACACTGATGGGTGGAAATAGGACAGAATGATGACTTTTTCCCAGTGTTGTTGGTTATGGAATAGGAAGCTGTTGGGAAATGATTGCCACAGAGCTGAAAAGATAATCGGATGCAGTTCATTACTCATCTTGTCAGCTGCTCATGCTACAAGGGATTGTATCACAAGATGTTAATCTGCTTGTGACTACATTTCAAAGCAAGCATTTTTATTTTGGAGGGGGTGTAAGCAATTTAACATCTTTCAATTTTATTTCATTTTCAGGAGTAAGAGAGATGGAAAATTCCCAATTTAAAGTCTCAGAATATTAATTGATAAAAATATTAGTACATCCTTGTGGGTTCTGTTACAAAAATATGATGATGTGCTACAAAAAGCTATTTAATTGCATAAGTTGTTCTTTTTAAGCTAATGATGAGGTCGTGTATTGCTTGAATAGTGGAGGTTACTGTGCTAGAACACTTCAGTGTGTTCTGCAAGACAAGTATAGACATGAGACAGTTTTACACCAAAAAGAGTCCCTTCTACACATTGAATCACTCATGTGGATGTACCCAGTGCTCCCATACATTGTCCACCAGTGAGAATATTTGGTTTAAGAGTATAAGAGGACCAAATTTATTACCCTACAGATAGGAAGATGACAATAATGCAGTTTTAGCTAGATGGTATTTGCTGAAAGTGAAAGGCTCAGAAGAGGAGTTACTTTCTGATACTGTGGGATGGTGCTCACATTGATCTATGAAGCAAGAGAGAAAGCTTAGTAACTTTTCATTGCAGCAAGATGAGCTAGTAGATTTGCTGTGTGTATTTCAGGCAAGCAGTACTGTCCTTTCTTCTTCCACCTTCATCTTGCTTATCTTCTTAAGTCCTTGAAAAAGTTGTCCAGTACAAGGAGAGGGACTTCCCTTTAGTTTGCTGCTAAGCTGATGAAAAACAGTCATTTTGCTCCCTGGTTGTGATGTGATTTTCTAGTATTTAATATTGTCAAATGGAATTGCACACTAGATTTTAAATCTAAATTTAGATTTAAATCTGGAGTCTTCCATTGGGATCTATAGGCACAGATCTAATCTCAATTAGAATATATTATTTAAAAAAAAAAAGCAGTGACATACTTAAAAGTGCTTTAAAAAATATGTTGATTAATTATGTAAGTAAAAGAAATTACAGGTTTAAACAAAGCAATTCAATAGTTTCTGGATGCCCATGCTTGCATATGGCACTTTTTTACTCCTGCTGGAGTATCTAATGCTAATGCCTTGCTGTATTCCAATTTGGGTAGCTACAGTCCACCCACTTAAATACCCCCTGGTGCATGTGTAGGCAACAGTATTCTCTAGTTTCTGCCACAAACTCTCCTGTATGCTGTTAATCAGCAGCTATATTTCACCTCCAAAGTGACTCCTTCTCTACACTGGACAAAGTGAAATATCTTACCTTAGAGTAGAAGCAACCAATAATGACTCTGTAGATAGTGGGTTTAGTTGGTCCAAAACTGGGACATTAATCATTTTTCCCACTCAACATTTCTGACTGAGTAGTCAATCAGTATGAAATGTTATTTGAATTTGCCATGTAGCTTTCCCCCTCTGTTTCTAACACATAATTAGTTGGTTAACTGAGACCTAAGGGCCTGCTTCACAACAGAATTCTGGTGCAGTTAATGAACACCATTTTCCCAGGTCAGAAGACACAAGCTAATGGGCAGAGGCTTAACTGGTACAGTTGTGACTACTCTGCAGATGTTTCAATGAATGTGTATATGTCTGACTGTGTATTGTGTATGTGTTTGTATATATAGCTACATACAAAAGATACGTATTTTCACAGAAACATCAAATATCACATGTATGTTACTGTTATGTTATTGCACTGAATCTGACAATTAAGATAGAAATGTCAGTGTGGGGGAACTACATGCAAGTTGGTTTTCAAAACCCTTTAATCACTGCATTTTCTGCTAAGACTATGACAGAGGTGTAGATGGTGATTACAGGAATGAATAAAGAGTTCTTTGAAAGTGCTCTGTAAGTATTTTTCCACCTCCATTAGATTATTTAGAAATTGAATTTAGTTACCATGCTGAATAGGCAAACATTGTTCCAGGCTGGGACAGAGAATATGAGAGCTAATTAATTTACTCTCTAGTTGATATGAAAGGACATTTGTTTCATAGTATTTTTCATGTTTCAAATGTGAAACTGTGAAATGAAGAATTGAGTAATTTCACGGTTATGCTTTGGAAATAAGTTTGCGAAAACCCAAAGATATTCTATGCAGTGCACCTTCTGAATCATTGTCTAATATTACAATTTTACTTTGCCCATCAAGTGCAATTTTACAGAAAATACAAATACAGCTACAAAACAAGCTACTTCAGTTTCTAAATCCATTAGTGTCCTCAAGCAGTCAAAAAATGAGATTCCATTGTACCAGTTTATTTTAGTAGTCTAAGTTAATTTTTGTACATTTTACAAGTATGAATCCAACAGCATAAAAGATGTTCTCAGTTCTTAACATGACTCATAAATTTTATCTTTCTTTGAATATCTTTAGAGATAAGGGCTAGGGCTGGATGAATTCCACATCTAATATCATAGAATCATAGAATGTTAGGGGTTGGAAGCTAGAAAGATCATAGAGTCCAACCCAATATCAAGATTTTGTGAAAGCATTCTATCCGCTAATCCTATTTTTAATTTTTGTTTTTTACAGTTAGATGTCTCAGTGTACCCCTTGACTGATTTTCAGGTTTTATGTCAGAGCTTGAACTTGTAGTCTTTCAAGGGCCAAATCTTCAAGTGGGCTGCAGTAGTACCTTCTTAATGGATGACATTCTAAACGTTTTCATTGCTTTACATATTATTGCCAGTGCAAGTAAATAAGGTGCATTCTGCATTCTTTCTTCCTTTGTCATCTTAAGTAGTAATTCAGTTTGGAGTAACTGCACTTTGATACCTAACCTCTTCTTTGCGGTGCTGGGCAGTGCAGAAGTTGAACTGACAGATGCTTTGAAAGGACTTGTGTAATTAAAAAGAGCTAGGGTTGTTTGGTTGGGGTTTTTTCGTGGATGTTTCAGAGTGAGTCAGGATGGAAACAGCCAAATGCCAACATAGGATCCTTGGAATTGCTAAGATTTATCATGGCTGCTGCTTGTTTCGCTTTCTCGTTCCTGAGTATTCTATGGCCTGTAGTAAAAGGACAAGGGGCAGTGGTCTTACAATTGGAGAAGAGTAGATTTAGACTGGACATTAGAAAGAAGTTCCTCCCCACGAGGGTGGGGGAACACTGGAACAGGTTGCCCAGGGAGGTGGTTGAGTTCCCATCCCTAGAAGCATTCAAGGTGAGGCTTGCCAGGGCTCTGGGCAACCTGATCTCGTTGGGGATGTCCCTGCCCACTGCAGGGGGGTTGGACTAGATGAGCTCCAGAGGTCCCTTCCATTATTCTACTTTTTGCTGCTTATCATTACTATAGTGATTTGGTCAAACTGGTTAATTTATACATCAAGGTCAATACATTCCATACATACAATGCAATGAAGAAAATTGTCCTGTCTAGAGTGAGCTTCCCCTTCCCATGAAAATGCTGGACAGCCTTCCAAGTATCTAACTAGTGGGCAGGACAGGGTGCTTATCATCATCTCATGTAATCTTTTCTACATCACACATAGAGGCAAAGGAGAACACAAAATCATGCTTTAATAGTTGAGTGCAGATATTGAGGAGGCATCCTGTCTCTTGTGTGTCCATTTTGCAACAGCATGCTGCCTTGTTTCCAACTCCTGACAGCCAAGTCCTGTTGACACAAGCTGGTGCGCAGTCAGCTCTGAGGTTCACTGTATTTTCATGTGTTTTATGTTTTTACACTTGAGGAAAACATCTCAGGTTTAATTTACTTAGTTTTTATTTTCAGTGATGGTAGAACAGCTTTGACTGGAGGCATTTGCATTGTTTAAGATGCTTTGAGAAGAATATGTTTTAAAACGTGTATGTTTTTTTGTCCCTTGCTATCAGGATGGCCAGTCTGATATTTTGTATAAATTTTGGACTGCTGTAACTCAGACACTTTCCTCTCAGTTTCAGTCAGCCACAGACTGTAAGTATTCAGTATAAATGATTTGTAATGTGTTCTATGTTCTGTCATTTCAGGAAGCCCTTTGCTTGCTCATTGTCTTCTCTACTAGAACTGTAGCAGTAGTTCACTCAGTGAATTTAGAACTTCTTGGGTTCTAAAGCAAGGGTTGCAAATAGGGTAGTCATCCTAAACTATGATTGAATTTTCAGAAAGAACTAATTTCTGCTTCATTATGTAGTCATCATCTAATAACAGATGCATATTTTTGCAACTGTCTGTAGATGTAAAAACATTTGGAATGGTTCATTATATTTTCCTAAGTGAATGTTTTTTTACCAAATTCAGAAATAGTCATTTGATTATAAAGAGCAGTTCTTACAGACTTTTCTTGTTAAACACAGAGTAGTTGTAAAATCTGATTTTAGCCATTTTTGGATCCCTTGACAATAAAAGTACAGATGAAGTACATAAGATTTGTCTTTATCTTTGTGATCTCCACTGTTGCATTGGCTATTCAAAATTCGGTCCTTCCAGGCTTTATAGCAGGAATATAGTGTTGAGAAACTAGCTGTTTGAGTCGTGTTCAGTGGTTGCTAAGTAACTAGATGATCCCAAATGAAAATGTATTCATCTTGTGTTAAAACATATTAATTTTGCTGTTTGCCTTATGCATTACTGTACCAGCAGTATGTACATACCCAGAATCTCATGCATGCAAACTGAACGTGGATTACCTGTTTTCAGGTTGTAAAATTGTGACATCACTTAATGGGATCATTCAACATTCCACAAGCAAAGGAACTCTTACATTCAGCAGTACTTTGACAGCTATTCAGAAATATTTTATTACTTTTGATTTTTAATCATAAACATTCAGAGGGAGCACTTGGATTTTTAAAGCATTAGTGGTGTTTTTACTTTGCTACAGATGAATTTTGGAGTAACAATGCTTACAGCAATTATACATTAAGTGATGCATCTGTATGAGAATGTTCATTTTTAACATATGAATGCTAAATGATTGAATCCATTGACATCAGTCACAGACTTCTGGATTATATAGATCAGAGAAAGACTAGACAATATCAGAAAAACAGTGTAAAAATAGGAATTCATGGCAGTTTGCAGAATTTGATAATAGGTCATGATCTATTTTTGTGACGTTGGGACAGTCTTTATAAACATAGCTTTGTGACCTAAAATAACTCTGTGTTTGATAGTAAATGTGCAGTATTCCAAATTAGAATAGATTTGAGCTGCAAAGATAGAGTGGGTGAGACAGGGCAGACCTCTGCAACCTACAAATGAATGGAACAGTGTTAATCTCCTAATGGAATGGGAAATCCATAAAGTGTAAGTGTTGTTAGATCAAGATTAAGATCAGTTGCTAAAACAGTTGTACGTTTGTTTCATTTCCTGTTATTTGTGATAAGCCTTTCAAGGCTGCAGATAATGCTGAATTTTCTGCTGGCTTTGTCACTCTTCATTTGACAAGTTTAGGAATTGCATTTTAGGTACCTTTTTTAAGAAGTGTGTGTACAAACATATGCTTCCCTCATCAGATTTCTTAAGACTTTGGCTCATAGAACTGATCTTTGTTTTAAATGGGCATCTTCAAAGTTGCACAGCCTCATGCTTTACCCCATCAAGGTAATGTTTGAAAATCTCTAGATTGAGAGAGTTCTAGTCATAATTTGACCTTAAATGCATGGTAATAGTAATAATTAAGTTTGATACCAAACATTTCACAGCCATGATTAGTATCTTTATTGTATCAAATAAATTTTCCATGTCCAGTCTTCCCACTGTAGATTTTATGCTGGTTCAACTGCATTTAATGCGACAGCTCATGCCACTTTGAACTGAAGCATAAATATTACATTATTACTATCAAAGGTAGGATCACATTGTATATCATTCATTGTTATAAATGCAAGGATACACGTTGTTTAGATGAATCAAAAAATTCCTTTGAACTTAGGAATGCATATTGCTTACTGCTTTATATTGCAGCCTCTATGTTTTTGAAGCAAGCTTTTGAAGGAGAATACCCTAAATTACTGAGGCTTTATAATGATTTGTGGAAGCGACTGCAGCAGTATAGTCAAAATATTCAGAGGAACTTCAATGCAAGTGGAACTGCTGATTTCTTTGCTGAACTACAACAAATGGAAGAAGATACACAAGACATATTCATGCAGAAAACCCAAGATTATGAGTATGTATTATGAATGCTAAGGCAATCAAATGTGAAGCTTTGCACCCTGCAGGAGAATTTTAAAGGCTTTTTTTCTTCCCTCTGGTAGTTATTGCTTTAACACCATTTTAGAGCTGTAGGATTTTCATCAAGTTATGTAATTAAGGGTGCTGGATTGTCTTGTCTCTCCAAAGTCTGACTTTGGAACTAGTTTTGTCTTTTTGTCTCTTTGGGTGAAAAAAAAAAGATGAAAATTCAGTGTTGTATGTGTTGCAATTACAGCAGTAGCTTTCTTATGTGATGCCACAATCACTGGAGTGTGACAAATGCTCAGTTTGTTATGCTTCACAGGTTTTGTGTTTATATATTGTAGAATAAACATGATTTGAGTGGTAGAGAGTAGAAAGATCAAATTGAAACAAGCTCATCAAGTCTGTTAGGACTTCTAGACTTGTGAAGGTTCAAATATTTTATGTGAGATTTGTGTTGGCTTAAATGTGTTCCTGAGCAGTCAGTTGGAGATGTATTGTTGACTTCAGTGGATCAAAGTAAAATGTTCACCAAGCTTCTGATAATGGGGTAACATGCTTGAGACACCTACTGCTTACTCGTTTTCACAAATAGAAGAGGGTTATTCAAGGTAAGTTGAACAAGAATTTTTCTATTTGAAGTTTTCTATACACGTATGTATACCAGGAGATACTTTTTTTCTTTAGTATATCAAGCTATTTGCTAATGAAATATGTGAATATAAAAAAGGTCTTTCATTGCAGTTCTGGATATCTTGCTGATATTTTGCAGATGTTTTTAGCACAATTTGGTTCAGGAACACCTTGAATTAGGGATTCCACAGAACTAGAAAGGATGACTCCTTGACTAGTTACATGATTCAAGTGAAAAGCAAGGTATTATACACTATTAAAATCTTTTCAAGTGCATGTGTTTAAAGAGCAAAAGGTAAAACCAGGTTCAGCACTGCAAAGTTTGTCTGGAAAGATTCAATGCTATTGTATATTTTAATTTAAAAGGTACTCATTTTTTCTTACACTCACAGTCCAGAAAAGGCTTTGAAAGATTCACTGCAACAATATGAAGCTGCTTATTTGTCAAAGTCCTTATCTCGACTCTTTGACCCCATCAATCTTGTCTTCCCTCCTGGAGGTCGGAATCCTCCTTCTTCTGACGAGCTTGACAGCATCATTAAAACTATAGCCAGGTATGCATTTGTAATACATTGCAAAATGGGATCTTCAACTGATTTTTTTTCTTATAAGTTATCATTTTAGAAATGAGACTTCCTTCATAATAAAAAGTTGATTACTCTTTAGTTGTAGAACTGCTTAGTGTAAGAACTAAGTCAAGTATAAGAATAGAACAGACTATTCCAGTTGGAGGGGACCTATAATGATCATCTAGTCCAGCTGCCGGAGCTGACCAAAAGTTAAAGCATGTTGTCCAAATGCGTTTTGAACATTGACAGGCTTGGGCCATTGACCCAGCTCTCTAGGAAGCCTCTTCCGATGTTTGACCACTCTCCTGGTAAAGTAATGCTTTCTAATGTCCAGTCTAAACCTCCCCTGACACAGCTCTGGTCCATTCCTACCTGTCCTGTCCCTGGATACCAAGGAAAAGAGCTCGGCACCTCCTCCTCCACTTTGCCACCTCAGGAAGCTGTAGGGCACAATGAAGTCACCTCATAGCCTCCTTTAATTCCAAACTAGAAAAGGCCAAAGTCGTTAGCTGTTCCTCACAGGGCTTGCCTTCTAGCCCTTTCACCAGCTTTGTTGGCTTTCTCCTAATGCATTCAAGGACCTTCACACATTGTGAGGCCCAGAACTGCACAGAGTACTCAAGCTGAGGCTGTAACAATGCTGAATACAGCAGGATATCATTATCATTATAAATATTATTTAATGTTTATTTTCAGTTTTTTGTTTTTCTGGAATAACTGAAATTTTAATTTAAGTTTTCCTGTTTAAGCTTATAAAACATCAGAAAGAGAAACTTCACACACATTGTAAATGTCTCTTATCTTAATTATTCTGTGTCAAAGATAGTTGCTTGGCTGCAAGTGATGGTACCTGCTGTAAGTATTCTATTAGAGTGAAATAGCAAGAAAATAGATAATGATGACTATTCCAGGTGGAGTTTGTAAAATGAGATGCTTAAATTGCCAGTGGTGTATTTTCCCTCATAAATCATTGCAGAATCACAGAATCATTAAGGTTGGAGGAGACCTCTAAGGTTATCAAGTCCAAACAGTCTGAAAATGGTGGGCAGTATTCACAGTATGTGTATGTGAGTGTGTGTGTAATATTAAGTACTGGTACTGTACTTGTGACTGGGAGTTGCAGAGGCTCAGATCATGCCTCTTGGGGTAGTTATTAGTGTTATTTTAGTCCTTGCAGAGGAGAAGGGGGGAAAAAGACATAAATATTACGAAATTTCAGCTGCATTTTCCAGAGTGACCTTTAGCTAATGATGTTTGGGGCCCTGCAGAGTTCTCAGAGAAGGTTATTCCTATGTCAGGGTGCCCAGTGTCTCTCTAGTTCTTGGGAGAGGTTAATCACATCACTAGCAACGTGATGGTCCTTGTGCTTGTCTGTTTTCAGCAGAGTGGAAATCTGGGGGGCCTCAAGAGCAAGAAATACTGAAAGTCTCTTCCTTTTTCCTTTTGTTCCCTGTCATTCCTTGGGGGACTCTGTTACTATAAAGGATTGCCTAAAACACAGCTTATTAGTTGTGTCAAGCTAAGGCATCCCCTGGGTATTTCTGCACAGCTCATGCAATTCCAGAGTTGAATGACTGTGTATTCACCTGTAATGTTTGAAGGCTGCTGCCAAAGCTTGAGTGTAGTTAATTGCAGTCAATATTTTTGAATGGCTTACTAATAGTGATTTCATACTGAAGTGTCATTCCTAAACTTTGCTCATTTTTACTAGAATAGGAACACTGCACGTAGAATTCCCAAGTGACTTGTTAAATTGTAAACTGAATCACAGTGCATAGAAAGACTTGGTTGTGTGCTTTACTCTCTCTAAATTGACATGCCATGTAACTGTGTAGTCATAGTTAATTCTTTATCAATTAAATACAGCACTCTTTAGTTAATTAACATTTGTAATCTTTGCTTCCAGTGAGCTCAATGTGGCTGCTGTTGATCCAGACCTGAGTTTAGCTGTGGCAAAAAATGTGGCAAAGACCATTCAGCTCTATGGTGTAAAGTCTGAGCAGCTTGTAAGTAATTCTGAATGTCTTAAAACGTATGGTTTTGTATGTAAAATGTTCTGTGTTTTGTAGATTTACTAGACAACAGTAAATCAATCTAGATAGACAAAACCTTTGAATTGGCTTTCTATTGTACTTGGAAACATTTGCAGTTAAATTCTGCCTTCAGATAAGGCACAATGTATTCATAGCAGAAAAATTTGTCTGCGTAACTCCAAATTGAATTTGCCGTATTAATTTAAGAAAATCAAAATTGTAGCTGTTAAGTAAAATTAAGACAGTTCAATTTAGTTTAATATTTACCAACATTTGATATTCCATCAGTTACATGGTACATCATCCTTATGGTATTCAAGTCAACTATTGAAATATATTTTATCACTATTTGCAACAAAATTGTTTGCTACATACTTACCTGACTATTGATTTGTTTGCATTTGTCAAATGCTTCCAGTCATTTGCCATACACTGTATTCTCCTGTTAAACTGGATAGAGGAAGGATCCCCAAAACTCTTTCCTTTGGAGTAGATCCATCAAAAACTAATGGGCAGTATAGTGAATCTTGTCATCATATGAAAAAATGATTTTAAGATCAATAATTTTCTCATCTGTTGCTGAAATGTTCATGCTTTTCTTACGTAGAGATGAAAATCAGTGTTTAGGGGAGTCTTCCTTTAAAGACACTGAATCATGGCTGCATAATATCAGAAAGGAATGAGGATTTTTAGTATGTTACAAGAGTTGTCATGAGTAAAAACCACTCTGCTTGTGTCTCTGTTTATCATGGACTTTAGTGTCAAATAGTGGTGTTCAACTGGAAAAAGACATAGCAGCTGGAGCTGTGAAGGCACCAGGGTCTATTTTACACATTATCTTTGTTAGAGTTTGAATCTTGCCAATGGCTGGTTCAAGTGTACATCATTTTGTGAACAGCCAACTGGAAAATTCTTAAGAGACCCTGGAAAAAAAGAGGATATGTAGAAATAAGCTGACAAGTACATGATTTGTGGTGTTCTATTAGATGACCTTAAATTAAAAGAATGTAGGAGTAAAGAGGGAGTCTGAGCCCTTGAACTTCTTCAATTTGACAACTGAGAATAAAACATGAAGCTTTGGAAAAATAAGTGACAGGATTAGTCAAACTGGCAGAATGAGTGTAAATGTCCTTCAAGAATATACCTGCAAATTGTAAAACAATATTAACTATGTATTGCACAGCTACATTTCTTTGCTTTTTTTTTTCCGCTTTCCTTACTCTGATATACATGTTATCAAATTAAAAACTAGAAGGGCTCCACAGAGTTGCCAAGGCATAGGTGTATAGTGAAAGGGCTGTAATAGCCTGCCTAGCCTCCAGCTGCCTCTCCAGAAGGTCATGGCTCTCCCACTTGTCCTGTGCCATGCTTACCAGCCCTGTGAACATAATCTGGAACATCTTAACTTTTTTTGTAACTATTTTTAGGCAGACAGATTGAGCCTGAAATGTGTACCATGTGCAGAACAGGAGCTATGTCAGACAGCACTGTTTCATTATGTTTTGGTGGTGTAGCCAAGAATGCAATCTTTATTTGGTCTTGCAAACCAGCCTCCAATGATAGCTTTCCAAAGCTGAGAAGGGTGACCATGTCACATTTCCACTCAGATGCTTCCTTCCTGATAGCTATAGTACAGCAGTGCTGAAGATGGAAATCTCATTTCCTGTAGGAATTCACAATTGAGTTCTCTTCCAAATTAAAGGTAAACAAAGGAATCTCAGATAGGAAAGACTGGGGGAATCATTAAGAATCATTAGAAAAGAAAAAAAAAATAATGTTGTAACATTGCAGGTAGATTTGAATAGTGGAAAAACTGAAATGTGCAGTCCTGAAAATGGGTTAGGGTTAGGGTAACCCTAACATTCTGATGTCAGGAGTTTTATTTATTCAATTACACACAAAAAAGGAATTGCAATTCACTAAAGTGTCATTGCTGGTTCTCCAGTTAGCTTTAGAGAGGACAAACAGCAAGAAAAATGTTATTCAAGACCCAAAGATTTTACCTTTGAGTACAAGCAGCATCTACCACTCTATACACTCCATTAAATGCATATGTATTTATAAGTTACGTACACATACTATTGAAGGTCTGGTGTTTTCTTCATGCACCTCAATGGATTGTCTTGCATAAGCCCTGTGGGGCATGCACCCCACTTTGAACACTGCTACTGTAGGGAAATACTCTGCAGTCATCTTTGATAATAAGAAGTGAATAGATTTTGGCTATCCATTTTTGGAAAAGATGCCTGGTTGGTAGCAGAAGTCTTTTAAATTCATGTTTTGTTTTGGTCCTATGCTACTTTAGATCAGATTTCTCATTTAAGTATATAAAAATGAAAATTATAGTCACCTGTTGATTGAAAGTGAGGCAAAACTGTATTTCCCTGGTTGATTACTTGTAATTTTATCATTTACTGAGCTGAATTTTAAATGGACTTGAAATGCTGTGATTTCTGTCATAATTCACAATTTCTTTGTGGCAACTTTGCAATCACTATGTTTTGGTTTGCTTGCTGATAGAGCTGTTTCTCTTACTGATACTTAGAACTGATTGTCTTGTGGAGAGATGTCATGAAACATTGAGGGTTAAAAGTCTGAAAGTTTAGAAGATGTGTACTTTTGCTAACAAGCAGAAAAAAGAATTGCAAGATCTGTTGTCCTTATAGAGACTGAAGTTGGAAGAGCCCTATTTGGTCATCTAGTCTGTTCCCTTCCCAGCACAGGACTAACTCAAACAATATTTATTGTTGGGCTTTTCGTTGCATTCTTTCTGCTTTTAGAGTGATGATTTCAGTTACCTCATATATTGAAATGTAAGTACTGTATGTTCTCTTACTTTGGTGCTATTTCTGTTCAGCTTGGCATGTGGGTGGATTGAAATACACTAACACACCCACCAAGTGCACATAGATGAAATGTGTTGTGCTGTGAACATGAAAATGCAGTTGTTTAGAGAGGATGCAATTCTCCTACTTTCTGAACCTGGAGACCTCTACCAGTTTCCTCCCTAGAGCTACAGTCATCCTGTCAGACTATATAAATTGCAATCAGAGTCCCACAGCTATCATTCCTGTCTTGTGGAGGTTGTGTCTTGCTGCTTCCTCCCAGCATAAGGCATCACTGTCAGAGACAAAGTGACCTGCTAGCTTTTGACCAAGCAACAAGCAAAGAGTCATTTGCAGAGGCAGGGTTGTAAAAATCAGGTTGCCCACTTGCTTTACAGAGCAGATGGGGGTGATTCTGCTGGCAACTTCTGGTGGACCGAACTATCTCAGGAAACATTTTCGTATGTGGATATGTAATGATATGCTTGTATGATTCAGGCAGGCACAAACTTACTCTGCTGTGCTCCCAGATGGCAGGGCACATTTTAGCTCCACTGTAAGCCAAGATGACCAAGTCAGCCTTGGCACCTTGCTGAGTGCAACACTCTCATTCAGTCTGGAGCACAAGCAGAGCCAGTTCATGTCTGCTTGAAGTACAGGCAAAGCAAGAATCTGCATGGCCATATTACACTAGGCAGATTTATCCTACGGTTAGGGAAGATAAGGCTAAATTCAGTGGGAGTTGTGATTGCCTATAATTGGAGAGGTTCCTAAATGTGGAATATTGTATATTATGGAGTAATAGGTTTCAGAAAAAGTTGTCTAAAAAGAGAGGTTTTTCCAACAGACGATAGGCTGCAGGCAGGTGATATAATGGAGATCTTGCCCACTGTCAGACTTGTAAGCAATCAGAAAGAGGAAGCATTCAGGAGATGGAGAAGGAGAGTGGGTGTAATGAGGGAGGAAGGAAATAGAGAGTTTGAATCGGATTTTTATTCCCTTAACTAAATGTGGTTGGACTTGTGTCATGCATCTTGCAAAGTTGATGGATGAGGTGGAGGCCTGAAATACAGGCTGTAGGCAGTGCTCTGGGATAGCTGTGCACACAGCTTATGGTACAGACTTGGCTTCTCATCAGGATTTTACCCTGGGCAATGGTTGTAGGATTTTCTGATTATCAGGTTTGTCTAGTATAAGTCACTTGGAAATTTTTAAGCACTGTACCGTGAGCACAGTCCTTCTTGATGTTTCGATGAATTCTTCTCCAGCCTTCTTAAGAAAACATAAGGTGAGACTTGGTATTTCTTATATTTTAAAGTTAAAATGCTAAAGACCCATTAACAGAAGTGAATTTTGAGATTAAAGATTCAGAATCAAATGCTGGCGTGTCCTAACCACTCACTGTTTGTCCCCAAATGATCTGGATTTGCTTTTGAAACAGAGTATGGGTGTGGAGAGAAAAACATAACTCTCCTCAGAACAGAAAATATAAGTAAATGATCTTAGTCTCATCTTTCAAGGCAAATTTATATCATCAAGGCTTGTTCTGATTAGTGTTGGCCTCACTTCAAGGATCAGCAAAATGTGTCTGGTTTTGCTGCAGAAAGGCTGTGTGTTAAATTGCTCCACACTGTCAACCTAATGTTTATGTTAGTGTCTGCCTCTCTCAGTTGGGAGTACAAGGTCAGTAAAGGTTGGTGACTGACACTCAGGACTTCATTTGCCATCCTAGCTGTGCACTCTCTGTCTCCAACACAGAAGGTAACAGTAGTGCCTGGGAACACCATTGGGCACTGCAGCCAGCACAGGACAGCCTGCTAAGGCCTTCCCTTCCCAGAGCATGTGGCTACATGCCAGTACCCTTTCAAGGATAGTCTCTGCAATATTGCCCCTCCTGAACCATGGCTGGAGATTATTTGGGAAGAGGAGTTGTTGGCCCAGGCCAAAATCTTGCTAATGACTGTCCTAACAGTTTAGTGGCGCAGATGATCACGTGCCAGATCCAGGAACCTTTCGTGGCAATGTTTGATTTACTGCTGTGGATATAGCCAATATGTGCATTAGACTGAATGAGAGCGACGTGCAAAATCTGTTCAAGGGGAAGCTTAACATGCTGACAGATTTGGGTTATTTTCTTGTGCATCTGGAATTCATATGTTCTTTCTTCTAATGTAAATAAATCTCTAAGGCAAAAGTTAGGAGGTGCTGATTTCTTCTACAGTAACATTGCTTTTGGACTTAGCATTGATTTGGACTTAAGCTTCAAAAGGTAGACTTTCCTAAACGTGCTTTCCTATCTGTAGTGCTTGTCAGCCATACTTGGCTTATTTTCAAGTAGCATTTGGCGTTTCTATGAGAGTTTTAGTCCTTGAAAAGAGCACAGTTGTCTGTGGCTTTGTGGCTAGTTGGCAACTCCATGTACTGCTGGATGGGTGCGAGAAAACTCTTGGATATTAACTGTTTTGGGGAGTTCAGCACTTTATTCAGATAGTAAAGTATTCCTTTGAGCCAACTCAGATGACAACCTTTTTGGATGCCATTCAACCATCCCCTTTAATATTCTATTTTTAGGGAATGTAATGGATGGAGATATAGGCTGAGGAGCATCTATCTATCTGTCATGTTCAGATATTTTTAGAGCACTGATCTTTGTAATGCTGATCAGCACCAAATGCATTACATAAGATTAGCATCAAAATATATATATAATGGAAAGTCAGTGTGCTGAAGTTGTTCTTCAATTATTTTTAGTGTTGCCCACAAAACTGGTATGGCTCAGTGCATTATCCTGCCGTTGTGCTCTGTCTCCTCTCTATAGGAATCATTTTAAAGATGAATTTCGCTTCTCTCAGACCTTTTCAATCACTGATCTCTGTCCTGGGGCTTCAGATAGGATTGTCAGTCAGTGATAAACACTGCTTTCCGCTAGAACTAAGACAAAGCATTTCTCTCTCATCATCCTTCAATCCAGTTTGTATTTCAATTTAGATTTGCAGGTGCAAGATTCCAAATTTTGCTTTACTTACATCCTCAGCATCTGTTGTGATCTTTAATGATGCTCCCGTACCTTAATCTTTTGCAGTTTCCCACAATGATCTTTTCAATTTTCCACTTGTAGTGGATATCCTGAATTAATATCTCCCTATTAACTATCTCTGGTCTGCTGGTTAGCCATTTAGAATGGATTGAAATAGGTTATTTGGGAGAATTTTTGAGTTTAAAGTGGCAGAGTGGGAAAACAGACCACATTTTTTCATGCCACTGTAGATAATTTATTTTTGTCTTTCAAATCTTCTGCAAAAAAAAGCTGATCCTTTCCTTTCAGTGTGTTTAAAAACTAGTTTGTAATTACTGGGGTTTAAAATAGATCTTGACTTTCTGCACACCCATTCCATCATCATAACTGTTTGGAATATTGTGGCAGATGAGTCTTGCTTCCTTTTAATGTTTTCTTTCTTTGTGCGTTTCTGGTGCATCTGATATATGATAGTCAATAAAAATAGCCTGTGGTTTGGTTTTGGTGATGTAGTTTTGACAGCATACTGCTGTCACGCCATGGCTTCACAGATCTTCCTGAGATTGCAGTTAAATGTGCTCTGATCTTGGTTTTTATTTGTACTGTTTAACAGCACTTTCTGCCTTATTATTGCTTCTCTTTGGTTTGCGAATCTTTTTGCAATAAAGAGAATGATGAAAGAAAATGCTAAAATGCTAGGTGGAATAGAAAAACAACAATTAATTCAGCTTAAACTCTGAGGTGAGAGAGTGTCTTTACAAGGAATTTTTGTAGTGTCATTTATAGAAGAAAAAGTGTCTATCATGTTTGCTGAGGGGAGTGAAGATTTAAATAAGCTGTTTTCAGATGGTTGTTTAGATGATAAGCAATATGAATGGCATATTCTTGTCCAGAATCTAAAAGGTTAAATGTATTGTAACTGATACAGCACCTATATTGGAAGCTCTTACTTCCATTCAGTGAAATTGTTAAGAAAAGCAGCAATGAAAAGGAAGGTGAGATTTGAAAGTTCAAATATTGCAATGATAAAACAGTTGGATGAGAAGGACTGGTTCTTAGTGTTCTCAGAGAATTCCTGGAGATAAGATTTTTCTCTGAACCTTTCTGTCTATACTTGGTAACTAGGAAAAGGCAGAGAGGGCCTGGACTAACAAGTTCTTCACTGATTGTGCCCCTGTTTGCCTTGTGGCAAGGAAAAGTATCTGCAGCATGTTGCAAGAAAGAAAGATGTTGCTCTAGGAGGGCTCTTACTCTGCTTTCTGCTTAGGAAAATGAAAGACCTAATTTATGGAGGAAAATATTTGTTGGGTTGGTTTTGGTCCTAAGGAGAAGTGAACCTTACACAACAAAAAAAGATTGTTTTGCTCATTTAATTGTTACGAGTTCCCCAAATGAAATAAGCTATAGTAGCAAGAAAATAGATGTGAGCCGCTTCTCCATTAGGATGTTTACTGACGTAACTATGTGGTTTGAGGTATCTGTGGTGTTGTTACTGTGTCCACTCATCCTTCTATCTGACATAGCTAAATTTAACTAGCTGTATAATTCATTGAAGTAGGGGAGAACAGGGTGAAGAGGGAGAGATTTCCAGGAAGCAGATTCCTCCAGTGAAGGGAAAATACTGTTTATGCATTGGAATTTTGGCACTAGATTTAAACTCCAGCAAATTTACAAGGCTTGTGATGATTTTGAATTGAAAAGCATGATGAATTCTCATTGTAATGACAAAGTGAATTTCTGATTGCCTTATTTATTATGTGATCTTATAGGAATTAATCCATGCCTTGTATCAGATGGTGTTAGATTGACTTGTGAGCTCTCATTTGTGGGTGAATCACAATTCAGGACATACTCCAACAATGAGATTTGTCTGATGGTTCCAGGGAAATGTATCTCATCCTCCTGTCTAAATGTTGAATGTTGTGAACTTTGGATGGAAGTATGAAATGGAATAAGCTCACAAATTGTCAAGAACAAAAGTGAAATGATGCTTTGGGAGATGTTTTCTGTAAATAACAGGTCAGTTACAGTGTGAAAGTAATGGGAAACATTATATTTCCCCACTTCTGTTTGAGATATGTGAATTAATTGTATTATAGCAGTACATTGAAGACATGGTATTATTGTCATTGAAAAACTTGGTATCTATGAGGGAACCCAAACCCATGAACTCAATATTTGGCACATTAAAGGAATTCATTAATAGGTATTTAAATAGAATGTGTGGGAGGCCATTATATACTAAAATAATTTCAGAATAATTATTATTTCACAGTACAGTAATAAAAACTAAAAATGGCAGTAGGTCTAACATAAAAATAGTCAGAAGTCAGCTAAGGTTTTGTAATTCTTTTTTATTAATGGAAAGATCAGAAGAGTTTTAGTAAAACAAGTCATTAGGAAGCTACTTATTGGTCAGAGAATACTTAAACTGTCTGGTTGATAAGTCACTTAAAAAAAGCTTTTCAAGTTCTAAAGATTAAATTGAATTAAAAATCTAGAGGAGAAAGCTGCATTAAAAAATAACTTCATGAAACATTTTCTCATGTTCATGTTGTCTTTTGCTGGTTAGATCGTGACTCACAGAACAAGCCTGTGAGGAGTTTTTTTTTATGGAGGTACTAGCTAAACTCCAGAAAAAAATCATCCAAACATAAAAGGCTGGCTCGGAGAATACTGTGAACTTCATTTTATCTTTGTAGGAAGTTGGATAAAAGTGTTCTTTAGATCTAGCATGTAGTTTTGCTAACAGATAGAAAAAGAGCAAGATTGCGCAATCTTTACAGTGTATTATTATAGGGCACTCCAACTTATTACATACCAAGTCCTATTAATCAGAAATAGATTTGTTTAAATATATCTTGATATGGTAAAGGCTTTGGAATTTTGCAATTTTGGTACAACTAATGAAAGTTGGACAATATAAATCTCATTTATAACCTTCTGCAGGATAGAAGTGTTCTAATCTCAATTAATGGCCGGACTTGATACCAGAAAAGGCAGATGGCAATTAAATCNACCCAAATGATTCTGTGTGTGATTCTGTGTGTAAATAAGTTGATTATGTTTTTTATGTGAAGGTGAATATCACCTTATCATGTTGCACCCATCTTGTGTCTTGGGGATGGATGTCTGCTCTTCACCACTGGAGGTTGGCTTGGCATATAAAATATGACATATAAAATAGCTATTGAGTTGATATATAAAATATGATTAATCATTCAGTCATTAACTTGGCAAATGTGAAAAATTTAGCAAACTGTTACAGTCAGAGGTATCAGGATCAACACACATTGTCCTTGAAATCCTCCTCAGTCTTGGGCTAGCTGGATAAACGTGAGCCTGGAAAAATGTCAAATAGCAGGGCCATAATTTTCAGAAGTTGAGAAATGGTTCCAAGTGCTTCAGGTTTAGGATTCTCTGAGATTCCTTCTTAGGAAGGCAGTAGTTCTTCATCCTGGAGTCGTGACCTGCCCAGCGCAGCTGCGTTCTCAGCAGCATGGCCTCAATGCTTGGAATTGCTGCTTGTTCTAGGACAGATGGATTAGTCACATAATCTGTCCAATGGATGTTTAGGATTGTACGGAGACAGCGCTGATGGAAGCATTCTAAGAGTTGTAGGTGGTGGTGATAGATGACCCATGATTCGGAACCACATGAAAGAGTAGACAGCACAATGGCTCTAGAAACACTGAGCTTTGGACTTTTCTTCAAGTGTTTATTTCGCCAGACTCTTTGATAGAGTTTTCCCAAAGCACTCTCTGCCTTTGCTAGCCTATTGTCTATCTCTCTGTCAATCTTACCGTCCAAGGAGATGAGGCTGCCTCAGTAATTAAACTGTTGGACTGATTTAAATTGAGTCACCAATGATGATATGAGGATGATGGAAAACTTCCTGAGGTGCAGGTTGATAGAAAACTTCTGTTTTCTTTAAATTAATTTCCAGCCCAAAAAGCTCAGCAGCGGCTGCAAAGCAGGACGTTAAACGCTGCAGAGCTACTTCTGTCTGGGCAACAAGGGCAGCGTCAGCAGCATAAAGCAGCTCCCTAATCCAGTTATGTATTTTTCTGCTAAATGGTGTCATATTTTTAAAAAAAATAGCAAACTTGTTCTAGTAAACTTTTGTGTTTCTTAGTTGAAAAGAGACTGTAAAAATCTCCTTCTGCTGTATGGAAAACATGAAACCTAGTAGTAAATCATCCCAATTATTTGCAGCTTATGGGAGAGGTCCCAGGGCCAAGCTCTATTGACTCAGAAACTCTGTCAATTGATTCTGTGCTTTAGAAGAAGTTGTTATGATCAGGCAGGAGGCCAAGTACCAGATGGATTGATTGCTTTCTGCCAGAGGTATGGCCACATCAGCTGCCTCTGTTAGGAATGTATTTATTCCTGACAATGTCAGCTTGACAATTGGAGTTCAATTTTGCTATCAAAATACGTTAAGTCTTGTGATCCTAGAGTTAGATCAAATGCTTTGATAGAGGCACTACTTTTGTCTTATTTTGATTTAAGATCTTCTCTGTACTCCTAAATGATGATGCTGTTTCCTGCTATTTAGAGAGTGAGTTTGCTAAGGCTGTTTCAGAGTACAGAAAAATAAATGGAGTTTTCCAAAACTGTCAGTAGGGATGCACACAACATCTTAGTTACTTAGTGTGAAACTGAGTTTTCTCACAAAATGTTTAGTCTGTGAAGGGAATGGTAGCAAACCAGCTCACAAATCACTTCTGAGCTGCCATGTGTGGAAAGAGGGGAAGTTAGTTGCTTTGAAACACTAAACAAATTACAGGAAAAGATGTATGAGTAGTCTGAGCTTTTCTGACAAGAAAAAGACACTTTCAGTTAGCATTTTCTTATATTCTGAGAGGGAACTGATGACTTGATTCATGTCCTAATCTGAATTCTGCATTTGTTGCTTCCTAGTGAAAACAAGAATTTAAACCCAAAGCAATCTTACCATAGCACATGTCTCAACATGTGAGATCAAATCCATGCTGTCACATTACACATCTGTTCTTAGGTATTAAATATAGAAGAATGTAAAATCCAGAACACTTGATCCAGTTATGTCCAAGACACATTTCCAAAGCAGGTCCATGCAAAGGGGTGCAAATATATTCATAGGATGAGAGTTCATCTGACATGTGAGGCAGCACAGCTACCTGTATGTGTCTGCAGTACTGCCTTAGATTCACTTTATAGTTAGTGGAGGGAAACAGGTGCACAGAGGGTGCAGTTACTCTCTGCCTAAAGCAGGGTCTCTGAAACAGAATTACTCAGTAGAAGCACAAATCTTAAAACCAGTCAGGTCTGCCAGATAGAAATAGCAGGAAGGAAGCGGATATGTAGCTCATGTGGCTGTTCTCATCAGCAAGGCCAGGAGGATGGTGAGATGATGTGTTTGTCAGCTAGTCTAAAGATGCATTCTGATGTCAAGTAATTGAAGATACATTAGAAAAGAATTTTCCCTCTGCAAAAGCCTGAGAAACCTATTTATCCTGAAATAATCCCTGAATTTGAAGAAAGGGAAATTAACTGATATTTTCACTGTAATGCTGTGAATAAGTTTGAGTTCCTGTGTGCTTGCAAGAACTTATGTAAAACTTGGTTATTAGCAGTGCTGACAAATATTAGTTATCCTTTGTTTTAGTTTAGGAGGTTTCTGTATTGAAGACACACTTCCTAAAAGTCTCTTGATGACTTGTTCAATGAGCTGAATATATTTTTACTGACAGACTTTTGGAGTGAGGCATCTTCAGGAGTTTCCTGGAGGATAATTTTGTATCCTGAAATATAGATAACTAGTCAGATAATTCTATCTCAGTAAAGCTGCCCATTAATAGCTGTTCTTGTTCTAATAAGTTAGATGTACTTCTAGAATTCCCATAGCCTTTTTTCAAGTCTTTGTATTTCTGCAGCTTTGGGTACACAAGAAAACTTCCCTTTCTTTCCCAATTACAATTTATTTTATTTTAAATCATAAACCTAAGCTGTGGTATCCTTATGGGACTGTTCTGTATTTAACTACTGTTTATGTATCACCCTGGAATGCTGATTTCTGAGGTAGTGATAAAAAATGCATGCTCTATGGAGTTTAAATGTGAAGAAATAATTGTTCTTTCTGCTGCAAGTTTCATGAATAGAACTTTCTTTTTAATGACAGGGCTAGCAGTTTTGGTCCTTGCAGTTCTATTTTCCTGTTCATTTATAAGCCATTAATATGTACAAAGCTCAAAGCTGTCTGTCTGAAGAAACAGAGTTTTCAGGGAGAAGCTTGAACAGCTGTCAGAAGGAAGGACTGAGGTATACAGAAAAGCATATACCTTTCTCAGTTGTGCTGCTGCTAGTTCATACTGCATCCTCAGGGAGATGACTTACCTGGAGGTAGAAATCATATGAATCAAAACAAGAGTTAAATGGGAGAACATTGATACTGAAGACTTGTGGCTTTTTGCCGTGGTCTAAGTTGTGTTAAACTTTAACTTTCTGGTGATGCACTGTTTAAAGAGTTGATTCTGTTTTAATAATTTCTGCCATCACTGCAGCTCTCTACTCAAGGAGATGCCAGCCAAGTGATTGGACCTCTCACAGAGGGGCAGAGGAGGAATGTGGCTGTGGTTAATTCATTATACAAGCTGCACCAATCAGTTCTCAAGGTAAGCTTCCTTTGGGGTTTCTCTTTGCTCTATCATATGCATGTTCTCCCATTAGCTGATGAGAACTCTGACAAATACAGCCTGAATTTGGATTAAGAGCTGCACCTTCCTATGCATTTGTACAACCCTTGGAGACTTGAGTGGCCCTTCTAAGCACAATTATGTGACAAAGTGTCAGTATTAGGGAAGAAGTGAAAGATGTGTTTATAGAGAATAATCATGTCTCACAGCTGTTGTTTGGTGAGCCTAAACAGCTGAACTCTTGCCCTTTCTTCTTGTCAAACTCTGTTTTTGTATTGGTCAGCCTAATAGCCCTTGTCTGCACCTCTGCCAGCCCAACCTTACCTTTGTCAGAAGGCCCTCACTTCTTTGCCATGACTGTGGCCAAACTGAAAAGGAAAAGCAAGGGGTGAAAGCAAGAAAAGCAACACCTCACAAATATCTCCATGCATTGTTGCTATGACCAAAGTCTGGCCTGGAAATATTCTCAGGATTAAGAACAGTTATGAATAATTCTAATTTATTGGCTTAGTGATGCCAATGGTCTCTACAAATTAAAACAAACAGATATAGTAGTAGTTAATTGTGTTTAAATCCTAGCCTGATTAGAAAAAAAGAACATGAGTACTCTGACTGTGGATATGTTTAAAGAATGTTAAAAATGCTAAAAAGCCTATAAAATTTGCTTGGATTTTGCAACAGATGGTAGATCAACTTTCAAGTCTGCTTTCTCTGATGTATTTAGTAATGAACCTCATGTTGCCTTAGTGTTGGAGGGAGATCTGATATGATTCAGTCTGAGTTCAGTACTTATCTGGCTTAAAAACACTGTTCTATAGCGTGTTCATAACTAAGGAAATTGGTAGAATATTCCTTTAGCTCATTCCTTGACTTTCAATTCTAATATCATTGTAGCTGTACATAAACAGCTATTTAAGGTGTAGTATTTTAATAGTCATAATACTGAGAAAGAACAGCCATTCTTTCAAATATGTTCCACAGAGCTGCTTGTAGAGATCTCCAGAAATTCTATACTTAGCAGTGGGAGAATACACCACTTGTTTTTAATCTGATTCTATTAACCCTTCAGCTAAATTTCACTTGAACTCAACTGAATCATTTCTTTGCCAAGGCAGAAGCAGAGTCCATGGGAAATTTGAGAGCAAAGGACTGATGGTGATGCACTGAAAATCCTGCCTGTACAGAACACATATGGTAGTTGTTTATACCTATGTAAGCACAAAGGATAACTCAGTATGTTTTTAAATGAAATGAAATACTAAGGATTCTAATAATTTGTTACAAATTGACCATTAACAATTACTTTAAAAATTTTAGGTCATTACCAACCAGAGCTCATTTCCAGCAGCTGCTGAGCAAACAGTCACAACTGCCTTAAAGGTAAATTGAATGTCCATATGCTGCAGGGATAGGGCTGAGCTTTGCTTTGTTTGCTACGTTTAAAATGGGCACTTATTCTCCCAGATGCTATTTTGTGTCAGTATATGTTAGTCAAAGGTGTACAAATATTCTTAAATATATATTTTGTTGTAATCTACCTGTGTGTTGCATGTGCCAAATTACTGTTTGAGCAGCCTTTGTGTTCAAGAATATTCACTGAACGGTTGGAACCCAGTTGTCATTTGACTGTGGAAATAAATATCTTTCTCTGCAGCATTCACACAGCAAGAATTGGATCCTTTCTCACCCCATATTCCCCCAACACACATGTAAAGTTACAGGGTTTATGGCACCTGGTGTTTCTCTGGGGTGGATGTCTGTGCAGCCCTCTGTGGATGACAGCTGTCCACATCCATTCTGCTGTGCACTAATCGGGGAGGGGCTGGGTGCAGGGGAATGAAGGGCAGCTTGTGTGTCTAGGGAATGAACAGCTGAGTGAAGTGTGTGCACTGAAACATAGACTTCTACAAACCAGGAATGCCAGATTGTTGTGCACCTTTACATAGAAGTAGTAAGCAGCCTTTTTTCTATACTTTACTGGTAAAGTCAATTAAAGGGAAATGGTATCTTCGGGTTTTGTCCTTCTGTTTAGCAGTTTGTAAGGCAGAGTAATAAAAAGCACTGTTGAAATGAACTGTGTGTCAAGGTATTTTTGAGGTGTCAAAATGCAAATGCTTCTAGTTTCTGTTTCCTTACTTCTGCCTTTTTCTTGTTCTATTTTAGGCAGTCCATGATCTAATGGGTAGTGCTGTTCAACCGTTGCTGAACTCTGTAGGAGATTCAATAGAAGCTATTATCCTCACCATGCACCAGGAAGATTTTTCTGGGTAACTAGAAATATTTTTTCAGTTTTCCATTGCTTTAGTCAGATGTCCTGCATATACATAATAGATTGTTATTGCCACTATGCCCTTGGAGCAAGAATGCTTGTTTGTGGAGAGGAAGGCAATGCTTTATGCCCAGGGAACACAGATAGCAGAATTACACCTATCTGTTGAACCAATTTACTCAAGTGGCATCTGTCGTCTTCCCTTATTTTTTTTCCCTTTTTTTATTTTCATATTTGTTGAGTAAAATTAATTCTCTATAGAAAAATACAGCCACGCAGAGGCCATTTTTGTGCTTCAAAAGTCCCTTTTGCTTTCAAAACTTTTTTTGTGGACAACCTTCAGAACTGTCAATATTCTTGTTTCCCAAAATAAAGCATATAACCTCTTATTCAAAATGACAGAAACAGTTTTCTGAAGTATTATTCAATATGGAATGGCTAAA
Organism: Bucco capensis; assembly: GCA_013396975.1. Classification (NCBI taxonomy): domain Eukaryota; kingdom Metazoa; phylum Chordata; class Aves; order Piciformes; family Bucconidae; genus Bucco; species Bucco capensis. The sequence continues at coordinate 122,537 of VWZO01013362.1, read as the reverse complement.
AAAGTATTTTTATTCAGAGCTCGGATTTAGTGTGTTATGCTGTTTTCCCATAGCATTTTCATTAAAATTTTCAGTATTCTTTATGTGCTGAGAACTTCAGTCCTGTCTATAATTGAGACTTCCTTCCTGGGTTTTACTTTGGTTGTTATCTCTGTTCTGACATTGCTTATATCATCAAATATGTCCTGTTTTCTGTCTTGGAAATTCACTGAAAATAGTGTATTTTCAGAGGTGTTTTAAATTTTCCTTTGGAGTCTTTTTTTAAATAGTATTTTACCCTCTCCTTCTTCCTTTTGCCACTACTAGCAAAATATCTTTCTGTTAGACTGACTCTAGAACCCTGGATTTGGAGGAATCTAGGAAATTAATTCTATACAGAGAACAACTTTGAGATACACAAAGTTAGTGACTTTGTGACATGTGCTTGCATTTTTGATCCTTTATTGGTGTTTCAAATCAATAACTGGGGCATTAAAATTTAGGGGCTGCATTTGAGGGTTAGGCTCCAAAATGATGGAGGCTCTGCAAGTTGGGTAGGTGTAGGGTGGTTTCAAGAGGTATTTTTGACAACAGTTTCAGAGACATACATGCTCTTTATTCTCAGTAGAAATGAGGCTTTACAAATCACGCCATGACTTCATGGGGTAGGAAGAAAATGAAAAAGAATTCAGTAGTTTTTGATTGTGATTTAACAATGATTTTAACTGTCCCCATTCCTTCTTTCTTTTCTGGGTTGGGGTGGTTTTTTTTTCAGATCATTATCCAGCGTAGGAAAACCAGATGTCCCTTGTTCTCTGTACATGAAAGAACTACAGGGTTTTATAGTGAGAGTCATGAACGACTACTTTAGACACTTTGAGTGTTTTGACTTTGTCTTTGATAACACTGAAGCCATGGCTCACAGAGCAATTGAACTCTTCATTCGCAATGCCAGTCTGATCAGGCCTCTCGGTGAAGGCGGGAAGATGCGCCTCGCCGTGGATTTTGCACAGGTACCCTTTCTGCTTTCTCCTCTTACTTCATTGTGTTCACTGAAAAGCATCACCAATTTTGTCCTCATCAAATTATGAACCTTATGAATTAGGAACATATGAATTCCCCATGTACTCTGCACTGGTGAGGCCTCACCTCGAATATTGTGTTCAGTTTTGGGCCCCTCACTGCAAGAAAGATCTTGAGGTGCTGGAGCAGGTCCAGAGGAGAGCAATGAGACTGGTGAAGGGGCTGGAGGGAAAGTCTTATGAGGAGATGGATGAGTCTTACAGATGTAAATTGCACCAGGGGAGGTTCAGGCTAGATATTAGGAGGAAATTCTTTCCTGAAAGGGTTGTCAGCCATTGGAACAGGCTGCCCAGGGAGGTGCTTGAGTCACCATCCCTGGCGGTGTTTAAGAGGCAGGTAGATGTTGCATTGGGAGGCATCATTTAGCAGGTTGATAGGGCTAGGACAAAGGTTGGACTGATGATCTTCAAAGTCTCTTCCAGCTGTAACTGTTCTAGGATTCTATGAGAGGCTTAGGGAGCTAGGGCTGTTCAGGTTGGAGAAGAGGAGACTCGGGGGGCCTTATCGCTACCTGAAAGGAAGTTGTAGTCAGGTAGGGGTCAGGCTCTTCTCCCTGGCAACTAGTGACAGGATAAGAGGGCATGGCCTGAAACTGCAACAAGGGAGGTTTAGGCTGGACATTAGAAAGCACTTCCTCACGCAGAGGGTGATTGGGCACTGGAATGGACTGCCCAGGGAGGTGGTGGAGTCACCGTCCCTGGAGGTGTTTAAGAGGAGATTGGATGTGGCACTTAGTGGCATGGTTTAGCTGATGCTGTATTGTTGGGTCATAGGCTGGACTTGATGATCCTGGGGGTCTTTTCCAGCCTTGGTGATTCTGTGAACAGGCAGTTGTAGAATCAGTGCATTCCAGTTCCAAACATCCTCTCTCATGAGATCCTGTGCTCTGAGAAATACATCAGCTAAGTGCTTGAAGATCCCTTGCTGCTGTAAGGCATGCTCAGGGAGGTCTGACAGCTTCTTATCAAGTGACTGTTGCATTTAAATTCAGCTGCTTCTTGACATTTTATCCCACTTGTCTGACCTCTTCAGTCCATCCATCATTTGCCACCATTCATCCACTTCTCTTCTAATGGAATGATATGTCACTTTCTTAATTGCTTTATATATCACAGAGCCCACAGTGGTGTTAATAGCTAACTCAGCTGCTTTCCAGTGTAGTTAAATAGCTTATTGGACCTGTGGAAGAGCTGCCCTTTTGGTAGCAGAAGGGCAGTTTTCTTGTGGGTTTCTCTTCATGAGCTGATTGCCTCTCAGATAAGTTGTACCTCTTATATTGGATTGAAACACAAAACAAATTGCCAGTTTGATATCCGCTACCTGTCTGCATTATCTATTATATGCAAATTTAATTTGTCTGTAGTAACACTGTGTGATGAACTTGCCAAAGAATACAGGTGTCCACTAGATGTCCTGGTTATTGTTACCCAAGCAGAAGAGGGAATTAGCACCTTTAGCATGCCAAGAGCTGCTTTTGGCTGGTAGGTAACTGAGATAGGAAAGGCAGGGAGGGAGGAATCACTGCCATCTCCACTTCTTCTTGTGGCTGCTTTGTGTCATTTACCTGTGAGTCACATAATCCTGAGTAAAGTTTTTTTTTTATTCATCACTCAAAGTAGCAAATCAGCCTTTAAACACAGAAGTTAACAGGAAGTTTTCAATTGCTTTCAGTGAGAAGGTTCCATTCCCCTCTCTATTTTGAAGACAATGACATAAAATTGGAGGAAGAAAAGGATGCTTGACAACTCCTCTGGAAGGAATATAGATAATTTTGTAATTTATGCTACTGTACTGTCATGATTTAACCCCAGCTGGTAACTGAGCACCACACAACCATTTGCTCACTCCTCCACAGTGGGATGGGAGAGAGAATCGGGGGGGGAAGTAAAACTTGTGAGTTGAGATAAAGACAGAAAAGGAAGAAAATAATAGTAAATTGATAATAGTAAAAAAAATTTAGAATATACAAAACCAGTGGTGCACAATGCAGTTACTCACCACTCACTGACCAATGCCCAGCCAATTCCTGAGCAGAAGCCTCTGGCCAGGTTTCCCCCCGCCCAGTTTATTTACTGGGCATGACATTATTATGGTATAGAATGTTCCTTGGGCCATTTTGGATCAGGTCTCCTTGTTGTGTCTCCTGGCCAAGAGTCCTAGGCACATTCACCAGAAAGTGGCTGTTATCCCAAACAGGTCTTGTTTCATTTCCATGCTTGCATTTCCATGCTTGCATTCCCATGACATGTGGATGTGTCAAGAAAAAGACTTGATTCCTCCTAAGGGGGGAGGTAGCTGCTGCTTTGGGCTGAGGAATGCAGAGAGCAGGTATTTAGCTGCACTGGTGGCATGATGGGAAGGATAAACTTTTCCAAATGGCCATAAATGCTGCATGCAGGGTATTTTTCAATCCCAGAAAGGCACTGCATTGCTGGACTAAAGCCAAACCCAAAGGAAAGGACCTGCCTGGAAAGACACTGTATGTGGAGGAGGAGGCTTGTTTATAAACTGTTTTTACTTGTGCTCTGCCTTGTAGAGTCATTTTGAATTTGCTATAGTCAAAAAGGGTTCTATATTCATGCTGTAAACTGGCTTTTGAGATCTAAAGCCCCTGTTGGTGTTTCGAGGTTACTTGGCAAGCAAAAGTACTGGGCAGAAATCTGTCCAGATCCTTTGGTTAATCTGAGGTACTAATATAAACATGCATGCAGTATCTCATGTGCCTGAATACATTTCTTCCAGGGTACTGGGTTAGGGTTACAGCTGCTTTGGCTTTGGTATAGCTTTGTCTGAGAGTCAGGTTTGACAATTTTTGCACTGAAAGCGTGTTTTACTGATAAGTTGCCTCAAAACAACAGATATCTATGCTGAAGGGGAAAAACTGAGGCTTCAACTTCCCTTTATTCAGAGGTGGGTTCAGTGCGGTGCATTACACTCGATTTTCTTGAGTGAGGGTCAGCTACTATACCCTTAGGAATTATTGCTGTAACTCTGCTGAATTCTGTCTTATCCTGTTTCCAGTGTCAATATTGCATTTTGCTATCTTGTGCATTACAGCTATTTCAGCAGTAAGCCTAGGTGTGTCCTAGTGTGGCAGCTGTAAAGAGAGGTGTAATAGGCTTGAAATATGCCTGAATAATATGATTTCACCAAGATCAATGCTTACAGGAACACAGAAACATTTTAAGCCCTAGCAAATGTCTGCAGTGCTGCAAGGTTATCATCTGTGCTGTTCCTTGGAACTCTCATTTGAAATATTTCCTGTCTACAGGCTGAATTCACCTCATTTCATGCTCTCAGTTTTTATCCAGACAATTGCACAAGATTACTTTTCAGTCCCTTCCTATAAATTCCTGGAGCAGTTTGTTTTCATTTGGTTTAGTATTTTTAAGGTGACCTATGTTCAGAATCTGGTTTCCTGATTGAATGTGTGGCATTAAAAAAACCAAGTATATTTGGCTTTTTAAAGATGTAAATAGGTTTCCTCATTTGATCAAACATAATGATATAAGTGTAAAAATGTGTTTTATCATTCTTCCTAAAAATTTCCTTTCTAGTTTCTTGTGGAGAAGTGAGAGAAGCAGGATGCAGATGTAGTCTTAAGGACAGAAACTACTAAAGCTAAAATGCACTTGGTGTTTAATGCTAACTACCTTACTGGAAGGAGGAAATTATTTTCTGATGGGAGTTATTTTTGAGCTACTAAAGCTGAAGGATTTACTTAAACATCAACTGTTTTGGAATTGCTGCATGGGGGAAAAATGAAATTCCACATCTCTTCAAGGCCAGCTTCTTTCATATAATCATTCAGAGCTCTTCTGCTCTCTTGCTTGTTAAAGCATTCTCTCCTGGTGAAAGGCTAGAAAAAAGCATTTTGAGTTAACATTTAAGAACTTGGAATTCATCTTGGCCAGGAGGAAATGTAATTGCTAAAAATTTAATGTTAAGATTTTCCAGCTGAAAAAACAACTGTTTAGTAATGAGAGAGCTTGAAAATACCACAATAGGCACTAAACAATAACTTCACTATGGGGTTTTTCAAAGCACTCTTCAATATATGTGCATTATCTGTATCTAGACTACATATTAACTTCACCCTTGGGTTGCTGAACATAATCCAATTAAAGCAGCCAGCCCTGTGATGTATTTTTTACAATGCAGCTAGCCAGTGAATAGTTCAACAGATAATTGACCACCTAGCCATGGGCTATGGCAGGACCATATGAGAAGAAAAGATAATACAGCCTTTTGGGGCTTGGAGAGCAAGAATCATTGAGAAGAAGCATATGTTGGACTGGAGTCTGCCTCTGTGTTCCACGAAGCATAGCAAAATAACATGAATAAATCATGGAAGAGCAAGGGATTTTAAACAATGTTAGTAGAAATCAGGCAGAGTCATTAGGCCTTCTTCTGTTCTAGCTGCCCCATCCTTTTCCACAGACACATGCACTTCCTACTGCTTCTCTTGGGTCTGTGTGAATGATTGTTTCACATTAGTCCATCCAGCCTCTGTGGTTGCAGTTGACTGCTGGGACACCTGATTTATCACTAAGTTTAACCTGGATATCTGAATTTCCACATTTGCAGTTCAGGGAGAGAAATTTGGAAAAGAAACTAAAAATACTACTTACCCTTCCATGTGTAAAGTCCATAGGGCATAGCTGTATGAAAGGCCTTGCACACACAATACAAATACTGGCTTGCAGACAGCCAGAAACCATCACCTGACCAGTAAAAGCTCACCAAAATGCTTTGGAAACTATAGCTGTATATCACAGCAGAAGCTGCTGCAGTATAAACAGGCTGCATGAATCAACAGTTGATGCAGCTTCAGGTGATGACAGGTAGCAAAACGAAGAAGTGATGTATGCTCAATCCTCTGCCCAATTCCAGCACCTTACAAAAACAGCAGCTGTTCCAGCTGAATGATTCTTCTTCAGCAGTTGCTCCCGGGCCTGTGGTGCTGGCTGGCACAGTGCTCAGCAGACACACAAAGCCCCTCTCAGGCGGCCTGCAGAAATGAATCAGAAAGATGCTGTAGCATCACACAACATCACTTGGACTCAGACAAATAGCTAAAATTCAAGTGATGGAAACAACCTTATTATGCAGAGCATGGTTTTTATTGGAGAGATTGGGTTATAGCACAGAGCAGCCAAGTGTTGTAAATTTAAGAAAAAAAAGTTTCTGTGGTTTATGTACATTTTTACCACATTAGTTTTCACTCATTCCCACTCTTCATGAGTCAATTTCAGATGGTAGTGTATGCTGCAAAGCTTAAAAACAATTTTTTCCTTTGGTAGTAGTACTTCACGAATCAACATCTGCTGCCATTAAATCTATCTAGTTCTAGCAATACTAATAATTTCCTACAGTGAATCAAGGTTGAAAATGAAATAATAGATATTTCCAAAGTAAATTTTATTCTTTAGTACTTAAGATTAAAAATGTTGCTTTATGAAAACTGCCAAGTATGTTCAAGAGAAATCATTTAACTTTGATTTAATAAGGAATTGGTTAAGCTATAGGAAGTTTCACCCACATCTCATTCCATCATATTATGTTTCAGGAGTGAAAGAATCATTTAAAACTTATTAAGCAAAATTATATTTTGCTGTTCTGAGGTTTCTTTTCATGAGCACAGTTTGATTCGTGCATCTCTGTTTCCACAAGTCAGACTGGCAGTTTGTTGCTGTTATCAAATTCTCTGAAGAGCCTAAAAGAATTATCTACTCCCTAGTTCTTCACAGCTACAAGCCCATGACTCCCACCAGAGCTGGGACAGCAGCTCCTGCAGGATATCAGTTACTTCCAGCTGCCCCTAGCCAATAACAATGCCTGAGAAGAAGCTCTGGAGAAATTAGTCTTGCTCCCATTTGCTTTTCAGGGTCTGTAGAGTTCTTGTATCATGGTGCAGCAAAACATAATTATCTCCTCTTTTTGGCTCCTTGCTCCTGATCCTGTGCAGCAGACTAGCTTCTTGGCTCCTGTACATGCTCAGAAGTACGCCAGGGGATCTGGGGAACAACATGCTGAACTTGCTCTAAGCTTCATTGCAGTTTGGGGTTGGAACACCTCCCTGCAGAAATCCCCAGGGAGAACCTGCCTGTTCTGGGAGCGTGCACTCAGCCTCGAGCTCTTGTGCTGGAAAATGACCCACCTGAGCTCTCTTAGATACCTACCTCAGGGAAAGATGCATCACACCCCACGAGTGGCTGTTTCTTTCTACTGAGTGTGAAGAGAACCTGTAGATGTTGAGAAGTGAGATGAGTCCCATCCTGCCTGAAGTATATGGCCTTGATTTGCATTGTTGATTTAATTTCTTCTAATTTTAGATGAACTATGGCATCCTAGTTGACTGCACCATCTTTCTTGTTTATGCTGAAACTCCAGTAGAGTTACCTGCTCTTGGTGAAGCTGGTGGCCCAGCAGCTAGCTCTCTGAGGAAATTCTACAGCTGGAAAGAATAATAGTATTAAAGATTTGACCATAAATAGTGTCTTATCACAAATGCTTTGAACTTCATTCAGCAGTGTTACTTGAATGAGAAGCTCATTGTATGGTGGTTTTGATCTTGCTACTTATTTTAGCTCTCATCCTTTGAAACTTAGTTCAATTGTGCATTATGTGGAAATCAAAGTCTGAGTAGTCTTTCAAGGTGGGGAGTTTCAAAACCGTACATGGTGAATAAAGCTTCGACACCACATTCAGTACCAACATGTAGCAGTGTTGGGTTAATGGTTGGACTTGATCTTAAAGGTCTCTACCAACCAAAACTCTTCTGTGACTCTATGATTTTGGGGACAGTCTCATTAAAAGGAAAATGTTTGTTTTTATAGATGGAGTTAGCCTTAGCACCGCTGTGTCGCCGAGTCTCTGACCTAGGGAAATCTTGCAGACAGCTGAGGTCATTCAGGTGAGTTGCAGTCATAGGAACTAGCAATTGGCAATGTGACTGAATTGTATGTCAAAACTCATTTATTGCCTCATGCTAGTTCTGATAGAACTGAGAGCTTTTTTGGCAACAACCACCCGCAAATTAGAAATAGATTAAAGTTCTTTAAAATTTTATGCAGAGTATAACTGTGATTTAACAATCTTTGTCATGCAAATGTTGGCCAATAGTACCTTTTTGTGTTGCTTTCAGTGCAACTCCTGTGTGACGGTGAGTTTTATAGTTACCTTAAGTGTTTTCTCTGAAATATACCATTTACAGTCCTGTGGTGTTTAATTACAATAGGCAACTTCTGTAGATTTTTAAAAACTGAACCTGTGTTGAAAACCTAAGATGCAGACTAATGTAAAAAAATAAGTTTTCCCTAATACAATATTGCCACCATACAAGCACTTTTCTAATGCATAAGATAAGCTTTTTCTTCCTTTCAGAAGTATATTGTTATACTTTTCCAGAGCTCTGCTGTTCCAGACCAGTGAGCATATTGCCAGTAGCCCAGCTCTAGGAAAGATTCTTCCATTCAGCATTATTCTTCAGTTCTTATTCACAAGAGCACCACCAGAGTTAAAATCACCCTTCCAGGTAATAAGATCAACCTGTCTTTCCTTTTGAGATGTTCTAAGAATGTATGAACATTGTAGTTCACCCTAGTTTTTTTTTTATTAAAAAGTACCCAAGCTTGTACCTTATGTGATTTGTTGGATTTTGTTTTTATTGTGGAAAAGGTGCTACCATCATTGACTTCATGTTTTGATTCATTAACAGTAGGAAGAACAAACCTGATTTTAAATAAACTCTCAATTCTTTAATATTCTGTCAGCTTATAGACAGAATTGCAGGACTGCAAATTGCCTGAAACTTGGTCAAGAAATCCAGATTCAAACCTGTGTCAGAATGGGGCAAATGGCTCCTGCAGATCACCTCTGAGCTCCCAGCTCACATACTGGGCTATTTCTGTTAATTGTCTCTGATTCCTTAACTCATTCTGCATCACTGCAGGATTAAGAAAGCCTTGTGTGGCCTTCAGTTATGTCATCTTTGATTCTGAAGTTGATGTCTGTGTTTCCTTTCACACTGATGTGTAATTGGTGTTTGTGTTTCTCTCCATCAGAGGGCTGAGTGGTCCATTGCCCGCTACTCCCAGTGGCTTGATGATCACCCATCTGAGAAAGACAGGCTTGCTCTCATACGGTAAAATCATCCTGCTTTCTTCTCCACATTCATCATAATGTAGCAGTAACTTACCTGCACACCAGGACTAGTCTGGAAAGGCAAAAAAAATGTGCTGTAGCAGATGTGTCATAAGTACCATAACCTGCTCTCTGCTTATGGAGTGAGTTGCTATATTAACTGAACACCTCCTCATGCCCAAACTCTCCAGTGCCTTTGGGAAGATCCTCTTGCAAAAGAGGAAAACCATGCACAATGATGGTTTAAATTAATACTGTGTTTTAGCAAAGCTGCCTCTTTTAACTGCTGGAAAGTCAAGGCTGTAGCTGTTCTGTGTCAGGAAAGAGAAGCTTTGGAAGCTTAAGCAATGAAAATATAGGTAGAAATTTAAAAATGACCCTTGTTATGCCCCGTAATGGTATGCTTCAGGAAATCAGTGCAGGATCTTTAGGAAGCGATAATTACATCAGATTTTTTAGATCTTCCTGGGGTACATGACTTTATAGGTAAATACTGTTTTGCCTCTTAAAATGTTATGAAAAGTTATAAAGAATCTTGTTTTTCAAAACAAGCAGATTGTTAAAGTATGCTGGAACAGTTATGTTGTATGAACACGACAGAGCTAGCCTGAGGATCCTCAGGATTCAAGGCTCAGATGATCACTTGGCTTCTAATGTCCTCACTCTTGAAGCCAACTTCTCAGTGTCTGTCCTGACCTCAGTGTCACTCACTCTGGTGACATGGGAAGGGTCATCACACATAGCCAATCCTATCCTTGAATGTCTGTGTGTGGATGTTGCCAGCTTCTGCTCAATGTGTAAAAGCTGACTTTTTAAATTCCAGCCAGCAGTGGCTGTGCTTGAGAAAATCAACCATTCTCCCTCCATGCTTCTGAAGCAGCCAAGAGGAGTCTGCTATAAATATTTACAGTTCTGGAAGCTGATAGCACCATGCAGTCCAGTGTAGTGCTCAGGCCAATTAAGGAAATACTAGTTGATCACCAGGAAATGCTAGTAGGATTTATTTCTGAAATATTAGATGCAAATTGTGTCTTCATATGTGTATTGAAAGTATTTTTGACAATTATACATGGTGTTAGTCCAACTTGGCTACAAAACTAGATTTTCTTGAATAATGCACAATGATGGTTTAAATTAATACTGTGTTTTAGCAAAACTGCCTCTCAACTGTTGGAAAGTCAAGGCTGCAGCTGTTCTGTCTTCTTTATCAGGAAAGAGAAGCTTTGGAAGCTTAAGCAATGAAAATGGAGATAGGAATTTAAAAATGGAAGACCCTCATATTACACCTTGAATTACAGAGGAAAGGTTAATAGGTACAGGGCTGATACAGCTGTATATGTGACTTAGTTATGGATATTTTGATTGTAATTTCTCTCCTGATGGCACTGGCAAAACTGACAGTTTTGAATTTCAGATGTGTTAGGGAAAGCCAAGAATGCAAATCATTTGAGAGCTGAAGGGATTTTGTTCTCTTCAGTCCTTTTACACAGATTGGAAAATGCCAGCCTTAAACTACAACACATTTTTGTCTTTGCTTGCAATTAAATTTCATCCAGACTGATTCAGTTAATAGGCTTGCTGGTGGTTATGTTCAGACAATGATAAATTGCTCTGACCATGGAGGTATTAAGGGACAAGCCTTTGGACAAGGATTTGGGCAGAGAGAGTGTCATCCATGATACCAAGCAGTGTAGCTGCAATACTTAAGCTTTTCATTTCAGTCCTTTCATTGAATCCTTTATTCATAGGTAGATACCGCTACTAAAATATTTTAACTTTGTAATCTCAGGAATGTGAAGCAGCAAGGTTATCACTCAAGCATTTTACAGTGAGACTGTGGTCCTTTTGCTTTGCACTGTGGAGTGCTCAGTCATTGCTCAGACATCTGTCCTCCCAGAGCGTGGAGAGAGCAGTTTTGAAGATCTACCCTTCCCAAAGGCCTCTGTTGGCATTCCAGTGACTCCTCCTTACTCTTGGTACACCAGAGCGAGGCTGTTTATCACTGCCCATGCTTAACTGCTGCTGCACCATCCCTCCCCAGGCCCATTGCTGAGCCACATGAATTGACTGCACTGGGTTTGTCAAGCAGACTCTTTCCTCAGGTAGTTGGATTGGCAACTCGTGTAGCACTGCATGGCTGGAAGCAGAGAGCAGGGGCTAGCTAACCAGTGCTTGAATGCAGTGAGTGAAGAGAATGGTTCTCCTTTGCAGGCTCTGGTAACCTCTGTAGGCATTGCTGTGTGCATTCACCTTTTTACCATCACCTCTGATGCCTGTTAGTCATTTCGAAGTAGGCTGGTTACCTGTGCATGGCATTGGTCACTAGTGTGACCATGTTTCACTTGTGTTTTCTTTAATATTCTGTTGGAGGAATTCTGAGCCTGCTTTTCATGTGTCTCGTGTGAACTTGAGTTGAACTACAAGTGTCTTGCTCATTTGTCAGGAGTCTTTTCTCAGTCACCCTCTTCAAGCTTTGTCTGCCTGTAGTTGTTCAGCTATGCTAAGTGAACCTTGGATGTTTTGAGCCTACAGATCCCTGCACTGCCCTACATCAAGAAATTATCTTTACATTTGCAGCAATCTTGCAAATGGTAATTTTCTGAAACTTCCCTTTGTAATGATTATGCAATCACTCTAGAGAGTTGCTGCTTAGATATTAATTTATTTGTGCTATTAGAACCCTTACAGCTTCATATTAAAGCTAACTGTAGTCCTTCTTCTGCTCTGTAGATTTTAAATGCTTCATGTGCAGTGTGCTGTTAATGTTATGAATTAGTAGCACTCTGAGCATTTTTGTGCATTTCTTTCTCTATGTATTCAGCATGACAGGTGGGATTTACCTGGCCAGGGGTATATTAGCTAGACTCCCTTCATAGTCAACAGAGAAAAAGAAAGAGGCGCTGCTGGGGCTGATTCATCTCGTCCTGAAGCAGGTACCTAAAATAGGTCAGTTGCATTGTGTCCTGAAAGCTCCATTTTCTCTGCTCAGTGAAGGGAACGTGGGCTGGGACATGGGAGCTCTCTCAGGCAGACAGCTGCCCTGCAGGCATTTAAAGATAGGTGAGATGACCCCGCTGCAGGCATCCTTCCAGAGCCGAGCGGGATGGTGTTGAAAGGAGAGCTTCTTTAAGCAGCCAGGGCACTTTGTTCTTCTTTTGAAATTAAGTTTGAAAACTCAACCTTTCTTCCATAAAGGAAACCCTGCAAGATGTGGCAGGATTTGAGCCAGCCTGAAGGACAGTTCATCAACTCAAGGGCCCATTCTTATCTTTACCATTGGGTAGACTCCCCTTATTCAAGCTCACTGTTGCTGGAGCAGAGTTGAAAGCAAGGTCCAGTGAAAGGTTCATTTTCATGACGAGCCAGAGAGCAGCTCTGCCCACCCACTTGCTGGGAGGCAGGGACAAATGCCAACTTGGGGATCACCACAAAAGTCCCATCTGTGCATCAGGTTGGCTCTTGCGGCATGACAGCTTTGCCACAAGGAACAGAACCGTGCTGGGTGACTGCTCTGCTCCGCTGAACCCGAGCAGGCAGCAGGCGCACGGCGTGGCTGGAGAGCTGCTGCCACTCGTGCTCCTCCCAGCACTGCCCCAGCAGCGCCGGCCCCTTCAGCAAACCCCTCCCTGCCACTTAGGCTTGTCTGTCAGCACACAGAGATCCTTTGATCTCTTCATTATGCAATCTGGAATAAAGCGGAGATGTCTCTTGTTAATCTCTTGTCCTACAGATGATGCTCTTGGAGATTTGGCTGTTTGATTTTACAGTAACTTTTCGAGCACTCGATTAAATAGATCTGGTGTCAGACAGATGTGCTCTTACACAGCATAGTCTCCATTTTCCTCTTTCCCTGAAGTTTGCAGAGCAAACAGACTTTTAACGTAGCACTAGAGAAAAGTCTGGCCCTGCTGCCCTCCAGCTGCCCTGCTGATTGATCCAGACGTGAGCACACGGGGCACTACTCCACTGCTGAACAGAAAGATGATCCCTGCCTCTTCTGAAGCTTACAATGTAAATCAGGCTTTAGCTGACCAAGTCAGAGCCTGTGGGGGTAGTCCCAGTATTCACAATTCCAGATAAAAATAACTGAGTAGTTCTAAATGATATCCACTTAAGAACCACAGTCCAAATCGTACACTAATTTTTCTTTAACTGTAGATAAAAATCTTCATGGGTTGCAATAACATTTTAAAAAAGAGCTATCTGGGTCTTATATAATCAGCTTGTCCTGATTTCTAAGAAAGCTCATGTTTTTGCTCAAGCAAGTGAAGTAATTTAATAAGTGCTTTAAAATCCTTTTCCTTATGTGGGAGGGCATCTTAAACTTAGATCTTTTTTTCCTTACTTCTTATGGCATTTTTAATGAAGCATTAATATATGCAGAACATCCCACCAACCCTCTTTCCATAGCTCTCTTTTACAAACAATATTTGTAATGTATACCATAGCTTGTCTTTTAAAATAGAAACAGATTGCTGAACAGGTTTTATGTCCTTTATTAGACTGGAAGATGCTGAATTTAGGGCATTATTTAGTCTAATCCCTTCAAGAGTATGTTTTGTATATTACATAAACAGGGTTTCTTCCATCTTCTTAAACATTGGTAATATAACTATAAATTACATCTTTTGATATGACAACAGCTGTGATCTCTTCTGTGCTGGAGACTTGATGATACTGCTTTCACCCATGATGCTGCTTATTTTCCTTTACTACTTATGCACTAGTGTTTTCACAGTGTCCTCTACCGGAGCAAGCCTACCATTTTAAGACAAGATTTTAATGGTAAACCCTCTTGCTTTGTGGTAAGCATCTTCCTGCACTGTCTCTTTCCTCAAATCCCACCCTTTAAGACTTGGTAACTGTCTTCGGAGAAAGAAAACTCCCATCCCAAATGTACTTCTGTAATCACTTCTGCTTTATGACATCAGTGCTTTCAGTTACCTCTTCCAGCCTATTCCTCCCTTGGACTCTGAAGCAACCTCAGTGTTATTCTCTGGACTCCAAACATCCCGTCTTCCTGGATCCATGATTTCTGCCATTTTGCTATCTGGACCTTTCACTGCCAGGAATGCAGTTCCTAATAGGATGGACAGGCTTCCTGGCCTGTCAGCATCTTGTCTTTACCACAGGCAGCAATGCAGAGGAGTCCTCTGAGCTGATCAGGCCTTGACCACGATTATGAGCTGTTCCATGGGCTCTGTCTTGGTGGCTTCAGGAACCAGGTGGTTCTCCAGGCTAATTCTACCCTGGAGGTACCCATGTCCTCTGCTTGGTGGTAAGCATTTCTCCATGATTTGTTTATTCTCTTGGCACTGCAGTTCTCCTCAGTTGTTCTCCCAGGATAAAACTGAAATCCCCACCAATGGAAGATGTGGCATTTGCAAAACACCTTTGGCAAGCTGAAGGCTGACATGTCAAGGAATCCTCACGTAAATTGGGTGAGAAGTCAGTGCTCAGCATGCCTTTGTCGTGGGTTAGGCCGTGAGTGAAACTCTTACTGAGAAGAACCAAGCCTTTGTTTTATTGTTTCAGGTAAAGTTACTGATGCAAGCATGGGGCATGGGAAAACAGTGAATGCCTTTAGAGTACTGAGAAAGCTTTTGTTTTCATTAATGGAAAGTGGTGCGAGGTCTGTTCTAGAAAAATCACCTTATAGCATTGATGGAGAAGTAACTATTGGTCATCTTTTGAGTGGAAAAGAGAGTAAGATGCTCCTAGAATGCTCTTCCATACTGATTAAGTTTGACCCTTTGAAACAGTACAAGCAAAGACACAGCAGAAGAGCAAGCACAGCAGAAGAGCAGTGACAAAAGTCAACTTTTGTCAGCTTTTGGTCTCTTCTGGGAAGAAGGGTCTGGGCAGTTCTGAGGCCACCAAACAACTCACCAAGTTCTTTCTAGCTGCTTTTTGAGTTGTAAGAGGACAGTGGCTGCCACTGATAGTTGGTTTTGCCAGTTAAATCAGATTCTTTTGAGGCAGGAGAAAAAGAAAACAAGATAAAAGCTGTGGGAAGATGTGACAGCAGGACACCAATAATGGTGTTTGGCACTTAGCATAGCCTAAATCTTACTCACTCTTGTTTGATCAGACTGGAATAAGTCTGGCTAAGGAATATCAAGGGCTGACATTGAGTGGTTTTGGCTGCTGCTTTCAGGGTAAAGCTTCTCCCTTTCATCTGAAGGGATCTGGTTTTCTCTGTCATCTATTTCAAGGGCTTTTTCAAAGCAAGGAAATAAAAGTCAGAGAGGGATAGCAATGTTACCATCTGGACAATGATGCCAACCCACAACTTCACCAAGAGGTGTCAGAGCTTTCTAAGTTAAGCAGGTCAATATGTTTTTTTCTATTTTCAGCTTTCGATTTGGGCCCAACAAACTTTGGGGAGTGTAGAGAGGAACAGACAGGGACACTGGTGAGTGGAAGGGGAGAGATTGAGCAAGATGAATGACAGTTACAGTAAGAAAACTGTTACAGGAGTTTCTCAACTGTCTTTTTAATACAAGGGAGTATTTGTAGAAGGTAACTACACCTCCCCTCAGCATAATGGGATCTGTGAGGCCTCTCTGCCTGCATCTCCCACCTACTCCTCAGTCTGTGTAGCACATTGCCACGAGAGGCCAGTTTATCAAACAAGCATACTTACCTGCTATCCTTTTCCGTCAGTCTCATTTCTTCTCTCTAGATCTTGGGCTTTAAAACTTATCCGTGGCTGTGCCTGCTCTCTCTGCAGTCCATCATACCGATGGCCTTTGCCTTGGCCTTGAGCTGCACCCAAAGCACTTTGTGGCTACAGCAAGCAGTTTAGTTGTTGCCTCTTGGCCTCAGGAGCATCTCACGCTTGTTAGTAAATGAACCTTGCTGGAGATTGGCAGCAGTGCTCTGGCACGGGTGCGGTTTCAGTTTCATTTAGGAAGTTCAGAGTTCTTGCAGGTTTAGCAATAGCTTTGTTTGCAGGCAACAAAGGGTGCATTACCACCCCGCTTCTTGTGCGTTCTCCTCTTCTGGTTTGGAGGGTTCATCTGTAGCTCTGCAGTGCTGCAGCATCATGCAGGGATCTTAGCCTCTCATCAGCTTACTCCAGGAGGAGACTGTGTTGTGTATGAATTGGGGCCAGAGTCCCACTCTTTAGGGTTTCTACTTTCCTTAAGCCTTGCCTAATTAGTCCCTATCCCCTCCAGTTGCCATCAGGCACAGAATGGTTATTGGTGGTGCTTATAGAGGGATGCCCGAGAGAAAAACCAGGACTGTTTCCCCACTCAGTATCCCAGAGTGACAATTTCAGCTCTGCTGCTTGGGACAACACTGTGCTACAGGATGGTGCCTGGGAACGGCTGGGAAGGTCTATGATGACAGTTTGTATTAGTGCTGCAGCTGTCACCAACCAGATGGGGACCAGCCATGTACCAAGAGTTGTCTTAGTCCCCACTTGAACTAGGAGTCTGTTGTTTGTGCTTGTGTTTTCCTAAATGTCACAATTTTGCTGTAAATAGCACCAATGGAACAGAATATGAACAAAGAGTTTCAGAAGGCAACCCCAAGATCATTGTACCTATTAACACTAAGAAACAGGAGAAAAAAGAGAGTAAATACAATTAAGAAACCATATTTAAGTATGGCAAAACTAACTTGGCCTACTTAATGAAGTGCTAAGTTAAAATCTGAGCAGATCAGCATTTACAAAGCCTTTGCTTGCAGCTGTGCTGACAATCAACAATACTAGACAACAATTTACTAGACTAATTGATGAACAGTGGCCCTGTGCTGTAAGCACATTAAATTACATACAGGCAAGTATGTAATCTGAGTTGTCCCTTTTAGCTATGAAATGTATCTGTGCAACTCACAGCATGTGACATTCTACGACGTTCAAGAAGAAAACAGCAAAGCCATACCAACTTACACCTTATCTGTGGGCTAGCACAGCATTGCCCATGGGACAGCAGCAGTTCAAAAGCTTTAGCCAGGAGATCACCTAAAGGCATCTCAGTTGTTCACCAGTGGCCCAGTTTTCATTCTGTAGGCTGTACTCTTGGTGTCTGTAGCAGCTGGAGTCTTCCCTTTTCGTTTCTAAAGGTTAGCAGTACAGCACTGTGCCTGGCTCTGTGCGTCAGAGCTGTCATTTCAAGCCATCTGCAACATGATGCTGCTGATGATGATTTAAATGTTAACTTGTTCGCTCCTCAAAACGTGCAAGAAAGAAAAGATCATGAAACATGATGTAGAGTGTTGTAAGGCTCCTCTTGCCCACTTCCTTCCACAGAGACATCTACGACGAGCAGAGGAAAATTCAGGAGTAGGGAAGGAGCTTCACTTCTGTTGCAGATCCTGAACTACAGTACCTGTACACTATTTAATTGATTTAGCTACTTTTATTTCCTTTTTTCTTTTCAGTGGTGCACTGGAAGCGTACGTGCAATCAGTGAGAACAAGAGAAGGAAAGGAGTTTGCACCAGTCTATCCCATAATGCTTCAGCTGCTGCAGAAAGCGATGTCAGCCCTTCAGTGAACACCTCTGGAGGATGATCTCAACATCAGGAATGAACAGTAACACAGTCACAGGTCTTTGGTGCCACAGATGTACTTATGGTTCATGGAAATGATTCCCAAGCCGTAAGATTTACAATGAGATGTGTTTACCTGTGAAACTTCTGTCGTCTTGTTTTATGGTCAGAGTGTAGGAACTTACAGACAAAAATTATAAGGAAATAATACAATTTTGACATGCTACAAGTCTACATCTAATACAGATGAATCATTCTTTAGCATTCCTTTTGAATTTAGAAAAGTATAAAATAAGAACATAAATAGTACAGTATAATTGCTGACTATCTCAAATAAGGAATAGCTCTTTTCCTACAAGTACAGTTTAAACAGTTGGATACATTTTAGCCTTATTCAGAAAGCTGTTCTTTGGAAATGCTAGACTCATCAGTTTCCATCTGAAAGTCACTAATTTTAACATAAATACTTTTAAATAACATGATTCTTTATTGCACTGCTGTTCACTTTGAACTAGTTTATATTGATTTCAGCTCTCTTGGTGCTTCAACTGTAATAAAGACCAATGACTGACTATCCAATCCTGAATTCAGTATTTGAAATTCTTCAGCAGCTTCCTAAGTGCAGAACATCAAAATATATTTCAGATGGGTCCAGCTAAAAACTCTGATGCAGAAGATGTTCATCTCTGCAGGGCTGACTTAATGTTTAGTAGCCTTCACTTTACAGAATACGCAACACTACATTTTAATGAATTTATTTGAAATAATATACAAGAATATAGTGTGCAAAAATCTTAGGGGCAACATCATATAGACATGTCATAAACTGAGATTTACAGTTGTGATTCTTAAAAGAAAAAAAAAAGAAACACACAGCTGCTTAGTACATGAAAAGCCTTGGTTGTAGAAGTTCACAGCAGAAGCAATTGAAATCCTACTGCAGCTGCTCTAATTTTAGACAGTTGGAGGAAAAAAAAAGGTAAAGTGCAAGTGTTGCACGTAGAGTTAAGTGCAAAGTTTGCCCCCACCATAAGGATGCCTTATGGCAAAAATAAAATGTTGTAGAGTATGTGGCAAAGACAAAACAGAGTTAAAACTATGATGGTGATGATCTCAACAGCACCATTGTTCTTGAGATAACGCTATGTATTTGTTTCATCCTGTCCTGGGCCATTGTTTCTGTTTCCACCAGAAATAACAGCTCTCACTAGTGCCAGCTGGTGCAAAAACATCTCACTTGTGGATACACATTTTATACACAGCAAAACCCAGAAGCAGCTCCTCTCCTGCATTACACCACATGTTCTGGTAACTTGTTGGCATCTGGGCAGCAGGCTGGGAAGCAGAGGCTGATAATACATATTTCCATTTCTGAAAGTCCCAGGCCCCAGCATCGTAATTAATAATATGGTTGTGCAATAGCTATTAATCAGCAATAAGAATCAATGTATAGAAACAGCTGTTAACCTATTTTAAAATTCCCCTTTTTTGTACATTTTCTTTTAAAAATAAACATTTATACACATCTCCTTCGCCTCTTTCTAAAGTACTTTAGCACCACAGGATATCTGTTTTCAAGCCTATATTACCTGATACATATATGAAGTTTGGAAGAAAAAAAAATAAGGCAATTTGGTTTAAAATGTTGATAGTTTTAGCTTACTTAATGTTCTATTGCAAAAAGCAAATCCGCATTTCCCACTTGACGGTGCCAGGATTTTATGGTCACAAAAAGTCACAACAAAGAGTAAGACCTCGATACTGCATCTTCTTGCCATCAAGCAACAGCCATCTGGTAAATACAGAGTTAGCAGGAAAAATTCCTGTTTAATGCTGCTGTGAGCCCTGAGGAAAAAGGAAAGAAAAACTAGGTTAGCAGTTACTGCACAAAGGGGAACTGGACATTATCTTAAGCACAGCAAACACTTGCTTTGAAAGCCACAAGTACTTGTAATTATAAGTAATTCAGAAGGAAAAAAAAAAAAAGGTCAAAACAGATGATGGTTATCCTAATCACCAAAAGAACATCAAGACTTCCTTGTCATAGCCTGGAGGCCACCATCATTACTTGGTAAGCTGATCAAGCTGCTGAACAAGAAATTCTTAGTTTGTTGAAATAAATAGAACAACTTAAAAACTTACTTCCTGCTGCTATACTGAGGTAACAGCTTCTACAGCCACTTTAGCCATCAGCACAAAAAGATACCCACTACAAGGTAGGATAAGAAAGTCATCCTTTTTACTAAGGAAGAACTAATTACACAGCAGAGTTTATCCTGAGTTTATCCACTGTAGCTACCCTAGGAACCCATTTAAGCACATACTGAAGGAAACTGCTTCACAAACATACAGAATTTGTTCGTTTTCGCTTCCAACAGTCAGGATTTAAACGTTTCTGTTCTTCTGCCAAGGCCTTGGCTTCTAGCGTGTACATCCTTCTCTCTTCATTTTTCATCTTCTTCCACCTGTCACCAAGTATCACACTTATGGCTCTGCAAGATAAATGTTTACAGTATGGTCAGGATAAGGTGTTAAGAAAAAAATCTTTTTGTTTTCCTTTCTTTTTTATCGCAGCACTTTAAAGAAGACAGAAGTTAAATGTGAAAATAATACACAAAGGAAATCAACTCTTATCTTTACACTGCTTTAAAAACAATCATGTTTCAGATTATCTTCTCATACCCCTTGTAACAGCTGAACAGCTGAGGCTTCTGTGTTACCTGAGCATAGGTCAGTGCACATTCTAACATTTCAGAGGGTGTACATTTGAATACACAGCAACTTACAACCAACAGAATAGGGATGTTAAAAAAACCACCACCAAATGGCAACTCACAGTTGTTCTGCTCTACTTTCGTGTTAGAAGATCATGACAGATTTGCTGCAAGTATGTTCTCTAATAATTAGAGCAATGATCTGAATATGACCTCAGCGAAACAAATATTTGATTAACTGCAAACCTCCACGTCTATTTAACAGACATGTAACCTCCTCCACCTTTAATCCATACTGGGCAGAACATGCAAGTTCCCATTCCTACACAAAAGGAATCTTATGACACATCTGTCACCATTTACAGCAGCTGAATGAGTTGCTTTTCCTACTCCTTACAAACTTCATGTCTTTGGACAGTATTTCCCCAGATTATCATGCCATATTGCTTAACTGCACCCCCAAAGTTGGATCAATATTCCATTAAAGCTTTAACTCTATCCCTCAGCTGAATGATAATCTCTAAACAACAGCTCTTTTATCAGTGACAACTACTCCAGCTGCAGCTCCAGTTCACTGCATCCCTTTGAAATCAGCATTCTAAATTAAATATACACCTTCATCCAACTTTCCCAGGTGATATTCTGTGTTCCACTTCTCACTGACAGTTGCAATGAATTCAGAGAGATCAGATCTGATTCACTGAAATGACTATAAACACTGCAGAACATCACTGCCAGGACACACAGGGCTGGTTGGGATTTCAAGTTGGGTTATTTGTATGGTAGATCTTATTTCTGAACACTAGTTACAGTCTCCTTACTAGAAAACTATAAAATAGCCAAAACTCTCTCAAAGCCCTGTCAACCTTTAGTTTTGACCAGTTTTGTTAGTACTAGAATTTTTATCTGACAATGCAATTTTTAGAGTAATAGCTTTCATAATATTATATACATTAAAAATCTGATTTTAAGATCAGCGCATGTTCATGTGTTTAGTTTGTATTTACACATGCACAATTAGCACAAAATATTAAATTATTTTAAAAATATATAATGAAAATACCTGTAAGACTGTTTAGACACGGGTGTGCATATAGATAAAAAAACAAAAGGACAAACCAACAAAGAACCCTCCCACAAACACATGGTCGTATGACTCTTCCTGCAAGTTTCAGCAGATTGCTGAATGCCTTTAAGGCAAGCAGAATTTGGCCATATGCTGTCTGGATTAAGAGCTTTCAGATATCCTAACAATCAGTAGCCTATTATTCCATATGATATACAGAGTGAATCACAGTAACTTCACTGAAGGATGTGCAGCACCTATGTCAAGATTTAATTAGAATAACCAAAAATTCCTTTTTTCCATTAACACACACAAGCAGAGAGCCTGGTACGTTTTCCCATGAACATTTCTCATCAGTGCCAGCAAAGAATGTTGTGTATTTGTGACTCTGCCATGCACATATATACATATGTCAGTTTCTTTACTCAGATGTTTTCTCAGAAGGTAAGTTTGCCAAAAGTGGCTTGTGTCAAGTTTACTGAGTACTGTAAATATTTAAAACCTGCCTACAAATGAAGCTTTTTGTGTCAGCACCTTTCAAAACTTGTTCTTAAAACAATATAGACACATTTCATTTCAAATGCAAAATTTAACCCACTTCAGTAGAAAGGTGGGACACAGAAAACTCTGCTAGATCACCAGTAATAACAAAACTACCATTTTATACCATTACCTGTTGTCTTTCCCTGGATACATCTGAGTATATTCCACTCTGTATTTTTTGGCAAAAAGCATGAAGGCATTCATTGGTCTTTTGCACTTGTTTGGAGAAGTGGCACTCACAGTACTTGCAGTCCCTGAGCTGTGGCTTTTGCCAGCTTTGCTGTACGAAGAGTTGGAGGCAGGATGCGATGCTGCAGTAGATGCACAGTTGTTACTGCTGCATTCTGATCTCTCAGTCTCCTGGCCGTTTGCTCCTCCACAGGACAGAGAGGCGCGGCGCTGGCGTGCCATGCTGCTCAGCACATATACTGCAGAGGAATCCATGGGGGTGAAGTCATAGCTGCAAGCAAAACACACACCATAAAAACATCAAGTACTTCTCAGGTGAAATCCCTAAACAGCTCTTCGCTCTACATACCTACTACTCTTCTAGTATTCTGGTCTCTTCTGTGTGACATGATTGGTGTTGGATACAGGTGTCAGTGTGAAAAACAAAGCTTTGGAAGATGAATTTACAGTTTTTTCAGTGTGACTGCATACTGCAACTTTGCAAGACCTCCTGGGTACTTTCAACTCCTCAACTCTTTATCAACTATACACTGTCTTCAAATTTCATCCTCTTCTGAAATAAACTTCTTTCTCCTTCTATTCTTACCATAAATCAAATCTGGTCAGTGAATGATAGGTACTGAAAGGAACAACTGGTGTGGGAAGAGTAAGTACTCAGCTCACTTACTTGCAAAACGGTAAAACTACAAATATGAAAACACTATGTGAAAATAAATTATATACACACTACTACACAAATAACTTCTCTAGGCAGTTAAATACCTAATATTTTACAGACAAACTTCCCACTGCATTTAGAATACTGTTTAAAAACCCATGATATTGCATCATATTCGATTCCAAGCTGACAAATGTCTGCCCTCTAGTGACAAAAATGTGACATTTCTGGTATTTCAACACCTTGCATGAGCTGTTTCCATACAATTTAGACCTCCAAATACTATAAACTCTTGTTTGTTGACCAACAGCTACAATTAACCTCTAATCACTACAGAAGTTTTTAATTCCACAGACTGCTATCATCTCCAGGTGTATGCATATCAGTCAGGGAACAAAAGGCTGTACTGTCTTCACCATGCTACATGGGGAAAGCACACTTGGAAAGGTGCTACTCCATCATAAATCTGAAACACTAAGTTACAAAATAAACATCAAGTATACACAACTCTAAGGCTCTGCCTACCCACTGCTCAATGGGTAGAGCTGCATAATAGAAATGGAAAAACAAGGGCTCTGCAAACCTTTTCCAAACACAAAGTAGAACTACTAGCAAGGCAAGTAACTGCAGTTCTACACTGCAAGTGATAGTCCAGCCTCCACCTGCAAAGGCAGCTCCTGTCTGTGAGATGGAATCAAAACAAGGATGGAGTCTCAAGGCTTGCCTCCCAAATCCCTTAGAAAAATAAAAAAGCAATGAAGTAGGGACAATGCAGACAACCTTGCAGGCAAGTTCACAAGATAATGAGAAGGGACCTCTCTGTTCTACAGTCCAGCACCCTTCCTATCAAGAGGATTTATTTTTAATTCTTCTATCTGGTTAACCACAGCTGCTGCATGCTCCTTTCTCAGGGACTTACTCCCTTCTGCCCAGAGAGACAAGGAATTTGAAGCCTCCAGACAGTATTCAGCTGGACTGCACGATAAGTAAGGAGTCTCAAGTCCAAGTTCTTCAGTGAGATGTAAATATAATGATTCTAACATCTCTCTACATCCTAAGAAACTACTCAGATAATTCAGAGACACAGCTGCACAGGAAGCACAACTAAGAGCTGGCACATACACTGCTGTGGGAAAACTGCACTAGGTTTTACAAATATAATCCACTTTTCCTGAAGAATTTATTCAAGACTGTATTTTTACTGCTTTATCTAATCTGTTCTTAAACTATTATAAAAAGGGACTGATAAGTTACTTTACTACTCCAAGGTATTACTTTGCAGTTTAACAGAGCACATAATTACACAACTTTCCCAGTATTCAGTCTTCATCCTTCACTCTCATTTATCTTGTGTTACCACAAGTATTCTCCCTTTGCTCTACATAATGCTTCAAATTCTTGTAGACTTAAGGTGCCTACTCATTAAATACAAGAACCACTGAAGCCACTTTATCCAAAAATTACCTTTTAAATGTATCAAAAACACCTGAATCATCAAAGTTAATGGCATCAGGGTGTCCAGGAGGTAGACACAGATCTCCAAGATGCATTTCACAGCATGGAATGCCATGCTGTACCACAGTCAAGCTTGGATAAAAAGATGACCAACCTGAAGTGGTAAAGAGTTAAATTAGACAAATGGCCAGACAACCTCTCTAGTTCTTAACTGGAGCACTCCTAGATCTCTAAATGGCATCATTTAATAAAAATGTTCTGATGTAGATTCTTTCAGGGAATTCTTTCTTACTACAAATCATTTTTTATCTCATAAAATCTCATTCTGGCAAAAAAAAAAAAAGCAATCAAAACCTGGAAACTTATCATCAGAAGTGCCATGTTTAGCAAGTGAGAAAAGCTTCATTTATTTCCAGCTTTCCTTTCTCCCACCAATTTATCTGCTTTCCTGAGCTCCAGTTACATACTTGATCAAATCTTTCCTTACGACATATGTACTTTTTCTGTAGCTTTATAGCTTTACAGATTTATTTGTTCAATTACTGGATTTCTTTACAAGGACAGTAAATTGGTTCTACAACACCACTTTTATCAATTTCTAGAGTAACACAGGACACCAATAAAATCTGCAACCACTTTCTAAGAATATTTCCATATACAACCAAGTATACTTGCAGTATTGCATACCTTTGTTTTTGACATAGAATGGATGATCAAGCCTGCATTCCACTGTAAGCAAGCCATCTTCCACTGTGCCAGGATCAAAAGTCAGCTTCAGCACTGACTCACCAAAGGAAATGCTTTCTTCATGAGAAATCAACTTCAAACCATCAGAACCATAGCCCTGTAGACATACACACAATTCAAAATGTACACCCCAAGGAAATCACAAACCTGTGAATACTAGAGGTGTATATTCATCATCTAACATTGTATTAAAAATCCCAACATTCTAAGTGCTCTCACTAGAAATTACAAAGAGAATATAACATTCAAAACATACCTAAATGAATTCAGTTCAACTGCTTTCTAGCAAGATACTCAAACAGTAGTACAGTGATCTGCTCTAAACAAGTTTAGGATAAACCTGAGACAGTAAAATAAAGGCACAAGGATAACATAAACTAAGTACTTGCTACAGGTATTGAGATGAATTGATCAGAACTAACAGCTAACCTTGTAAGGACTCTCTGGGAGATTTTCATCTTTTCCACAGCTTTCAGATCTTGCAAAATCTTCCACATCCTGCCACTCTTTATTGTGTCCTTTGTGAAAGCACAGGCGAGAGCCTAAGAGAGTTAAACAAAAATACTAGTGTTATGTAAAGCAAGTCTGTGTTACAAAAAAAAAAACCAAACAAAAAAACCCTACCTCACCAAGACAAAACAAATACTTCTTCAGTGATCCATGATACATGTTATTTTACCTTTTAGAAAACAATGCCAAACAGTTGAGGGCCAGGAATGGCACCATCCTAAATCATCATCATCTGAAAGTGATGACATGCAGAAAATGCCAGATTCTGACTCACTGTTTGCCTATGAAAAGAAGCAAAATGGTGTTAATATCTTACTGTGGAAGATTTTAGCTCTTATATGTCTTTAAGTATGTTCTGTAATTTGCCTCTGTGTTGTCATTTTGCCTTAAATACTAGGAAGAATGTAACATGAAGATAAAGACCAAGGAATGCAGCAAATGTGAATGGAGTGATTTCCTCTTTTCTTGAAATGTGCCATCCTGAAATGTTTGGGTTTCATCCTCCAAGTTTCATTTTGCACCTATGGATTATCTTGTGCTTAGCTGCAAACATTTTACAAGTTATCATCTCTTGGTCATCCACAGAACCACTCAAAGCACACATTACTTTATGGGCAAATCACTGGAAAACTGTTGGGCCAAGCCAATTCTAGGTACACCACTGGGAAAAGTCTGTGTCTTTAACAGACAAGTTTCAGACACAAGTTAATACACAGGCAAGGGAGAAGCAGGACTGACAGGTTTTGTGCATCTCAAAGGAGATGGTTCCGTATTTCCTTCTCAAGACAGCAAACAAGTTAATACAATTTTCCAAAGCTTGATACAGAAGGAGCCACAAGAGATGCAGAGCTTTCTCAGATAGGCTGTGATCTCTTCACAAAAATGTGGACTCTCTAATGCAGCACTACAAACCTACTGTGGCTAAGAAGAAGAAAAGTAAAAGCAAATCTAGCTTAAATAGAAATAGTATTACAAGTAAAGAAATTATTTTTTAAACTAGTTTCTCTTTTCAAGAAGCTTAACCCAGTCCTCATGCATCTTTATTTAGTTTAGAAATGTTTCAGAACCACTCACCCTTTCATGTCTAACTGGTGCTTCATCCAACTCATTCTTTGAGGATCCTGGTGGAGGACGTGCATAGGAATGTAAACTTTTGCTTGTAGCTATTATGTGAACAGGAGATGATCTGGAATAGGAAAAATTATTGTGAAAACATCTCAGATTAAGAAAACACAAGACTCAGCTGTCATTACTCCAAAATCCTTTTATTTAACAAGTATTTCTGTTCTCATTAGCCAAAAACCAAATAAGCTACCCAAGTGCTACAATAAATGGGGAATCCCAGAAATTTCCAAGATCCAACAATGTTTCTCACAGCCTTATGGAATTTAAATTCATATGGAATTCAGATCACAAATCTGAAACAGTATCAATAAAAAGTTAGATTAGCTCTTAAAAAAACAACCTGAAGTCATTGCACTAGTAAGTAATAAGAATTTAATGTAACAAATTCATCTTATTTTTTAATCTGCTGCTTGAGATGAGTTCAAAACTGAAATGAATCTCAGTACCTGTTATAAAAAGAGCACTGCATCAAAGGACTCTGAGGACTTGTAGCTATGTTTGCTAATTCTGTCAACCAGTTCACCCCATTCTCACAAGAATGAGCACTTTCTGAATTGCTGTTTGAGGTATGTTGGTTCCATGAAGGTCTTGAACATTCCTGATGTGAAACATCAGCACCAAGCTGAAAAAGTGCAGGTGGGGTAGAATCTGTCTGCACAGCCTGTAGTTCAGGAAGATCATCTACAAACAAATGTACAAATTACCTTTATTATACTCACTGATAAATTCTAGCTGGCACCAAATCTTGCAAGTAAAAATCAAAAAGGAGTAAAAAAGTAACTAA
Organism: Bucco capensis; assembly: GCA_013396975.1. Lineage (NCBI taxonomy): Eukaryota > Metazoa > Chordata > Aves > Piciformes > Bucconidae > Bucco > Bucco capensis. The sequence goes on along the minus strand of VWZO01013362.1, from coordinate 95,035 downwards.
TTTCATCTTCTCGTATCACAACTGCCAACATTTTACATGCTGTTGTGTAACCAAGTATCATTATTCTCAATTACTCCAAGACTTCAATTGAATGTGTCAATATTTCAGAGATTACATCAATACTTCACAATATACACACTATTTTTCCCAAATATACAAGAACTGAAGTTAAATGTTCCTGTAGCCCAGAATCTCTATTTGCAGCTGATCTAAAGAAGCATACTATCCCCTTAGGAGGAGCTCCTGAGCTGTTTGTTATTCTTGTGCCAAAAAAAGCCTGGAGCAGAAATTTGTAGCTCTGAGTTCAAAAACACATTTCAGTCAACAGGCTAGTGTGTCAGAACCAGAAAAATGGGTGAAAGGGAAAAGTGACTGCACAGTAAGACATTCAGATGTCACAATTCAGTCATATTCCCTGCTCTGCTCCAGTTTCAAACTCAGCAGTCTCATTCAGTCAGCTTCCAGCAATTTCACTACAGGAATACTACAACAAACTTCAGAATTTGGCTGCTTCTGAAAAAGTCATACTATTTACCAAGTTCCATGTGTTCATCACAGGATGCATATCCAGGAGAAGAGGGCAGGTTTTCATTACACTTCAGCAACTCCAGTGACTCATTCATCCCTGAAGTTCTCTTGTCCACTACCAGGAGGAGTTTCTGAACTGCATTAGGCATTTGATTTGTCTTCACTTCCCACACCATGTTAGGATGCTCCAAAGTATCTGACTTTAAAGAGACAGAGGTTAAAAATCTGTGTACACATAAGGTCGTCATTACCAGAACCCTAAATCCTCCATAAGCTGTTGAGAATCACAGCATAATACAGGATAATAGAGGCACCTCTAGAGATGATCTGGTGCAATCCCTGCAGAAAGTGGAGCCAACTGTGAAGTCAGACCAGGCTGCCTGGGCCACTTCTAGAATCTTGGAGGATGGAGATACTCTCACACTTCTCAGGAACCTGTCTAGTGACTGCCCCTGGGTAAAGAAGTTGCTCTTTACACACAGTTTGAACTTTCCCTGCCACAGCCTGTGTCTGCTACCTCCAAGAATCTGGGGTGATCTCCTCAACCACCACCCAAGCCAAGGTAAACACCACTCAGTTGGTACCCTGAGCCATACACTCTGTCAGAGAAGGCAATCAGACAGGTCAGACAAGATCTGCCTTGTTTAATCTGTCCTGGCTATTCCGAGTCACCTTCTTGCCTTAGAAGAGTTAGGACGTGGCCGTCAGGAATATATGCTCCACAACCTTCCTGAAGACTAAAGTTAGGCTGATCAGCCTGTATTTTCCCCACATCCTCCTCCCTGAAGCCAGGTGTGATATTTTTTTGTTTGTTTGTTTTCCCAGTTATTGGGACCCCTCCTGCCACCAAATCCACTGCCTTTCGGAGACCACCTCACTCTATCAGACATGAGTTGCTAGGCCCAGGGATTCAAGGAACCTGGAAAGAGGCCTTGCAAATAAAGACCAAAGCAAAGATGTCATCCTCAACCTTTTGACATTAGGTTTCCTACATCATTTAGCATGCAGAAGCCTTTTTCACTGCCCTTCACATCCCCACAGTATCTCAACTCCTGGTATAGTCTCAAGTACATGTGACTGCTAACAACCTTACCTATGTTGTACATGGAAAGAAAATGCCACTACTAGTACACTTCACTGCAGTTTCATTTCCCCAAACCCCAGTACTGTAACATTTACATGAGAAAAAGCATTTTAAATCATCTTCAGCAAAGAACTGTGTGATTATTCTACACAACCACTGCCTCTAAAAGCTGGAAAACAAGGTTATCCAGTCTTTAGTAATTTGGTTATCTACTGTTCTTTTCAGATGATGATGAATTAAAGCTACCATAATGTGATTACCTTGTACTTTAATGAAGTGTCACTGAAAAAGTAATCTTGAGTCCCTCACTAGAGCAGAAAATAGAGCTTAGTACAAAAGAAGATCTAAAAAGCCTACCACAAGCCTGTCCACTAAGTAAGCTATCATGCACCACATTGGAGAAATACAAACAACAGCTAAAACCAGGCTACTGTTTTCATAGGAAACAGTAAATCTATAATCCCAAAAGTTCCCTTAAATGTAAAAAATCATCCAATAACAATGATGAAAAAGATTTTTACTTTAATAAACAGTTAAAAAGTATTGTGTGTGAACAGACAACATAAACAAAAGTTCATGTTTTTAATCATTCTATGAACCTGTTTCATGCATTTTGCAGCTTGTCCTATACATAATAGAGTTCAGGCATAACCCTTTGAACTCCTTACTAGCCCTACCAGAAGAGGCTTGACCTAAGCTGTAATTTTTTTCAACTGGAAAATTTGTAACCTTTTCATGTCCTAATCTTTCAAATACACACAAAACTTAGATAACCTTGCATTCCAAACATAAGATGTTTGACTTTACTCAAATGACTCTACTACAAAAGCCACAACAGTGCAATTCTGTTTTTACAGAGGTGGAGAAGGAAGGTGAATAAGAATATACAGTCAAATAAATTATCAGTAGCATGTGTATTTTACATCTGAGAGGAACCTCTAATGTAAATTATTCCTCTATCGCCCATGAGAGACAGTAAAATTACAGAGTACCCCAAGAGCAGAAAGCTCAGGCATTTCTGAACAGAAATATCAGACCTCAGTAGTACAGGTCAGGACCTCAATTATTTCCAAGTAGTCAACTCTGAAAAGCCACTCCTTGTTTTTCTAGCTTGTCTACATCCTTCCTCTCTCCATTTCTGCCTTGGTTTTCCCTCTTTATTTTCTCTCTTCCTTTCCCATTTTCCTGCCAAAATGAACAAGCTAACTTATTTTGGGAGTATTACCTTTGTCTGCCTTCCTGCCAGCTGGGAAGATTTAGCAGTACCTGTCCTGGTATTCCCACACACTGAAGGTCAGAAATAAGGCACAGATAAAACACCCTAGTCTGACAAGAAAGATAATACGAAATATAAATTGTTATTCCAAGTCACAACAATTTCTCTAAACCAAAACTACACACACACAAAAGCCAAGATGTCCTCGAACAAATTAAAAAACACAGAAGTTCCCCACTTTACTTTTCCATTTTTTATACTACTTGATAGAAGCTTGCTTTGGACATCATGTGCTTCTCTCACCATCAGCCTTCCAATGTTTTGGAACATTAAGGGAAATGGTCATGATTAGCTCATAAAGAGGGTTTGTTTTATTTTGGTTTGGTTTAATTCGATTTCATGTTCAAAACTCACAGTGACAGCTGTTTTCTAGAAGCATGCTTCACAGGACTATAATTACTGCCATTTTCTTCAGAGGCTAGATAGATTTATTATTTTGTGCCAATTTGTCACGCCAAGACAAATGCCAATACTAACCAAGAGCTTATTAATTAAATCATGTCTATTTTTGAGGGACAAAAATACACTTAGGACAAAAGTAAATAAAGACTGTGGCTAAGAAGGGATTCAGCAGGAACTGGGCAACAGCCACCTAAACCACACTGTGGAGGAATGCCTGGGTGGAAATGCTTCCAGTGGTTTTCCTTCTGGTATTTGCCTTCCTTCCCCCAACCTACCGCCAAAGTTTCAGGCAAGGTCTATGCCTACAGCAATTCACTGGATGGAGTTTAATACTGAAACAAGCTTCTCCAAGCAAAACACAACATACTGGCAAGACTGGATTTACACCAGGGACTTTACTGGCACAGACGCTTTGATCAAGGATCCTCGCGCAGCTGTGCCAGAAAAATGCTGCAGCAGCACAGCCTCAGAGGAGCACAGACATGATTCATTATGTTTTTGGAAAGACAGCCGAACTGTAGCTTTAACCCAACTCTGTCGGATGTCTTTCCACACCCTAGAAGAGCCGCGGAGGCAGCACTGCCCTCCCCATGCCATTTAAACACCCGCTGCAGAACAAACAGCACTTTGATTACATAAGGAAGATATTTACAGCAGAATTATAGGGCACGTGAGCACACAACAGTACGTGACCCCCGGGGGACTGGCGACAGCCGCCCGGGTGGCAGAGGGGAGCCCTGCCCTCCGCCAGAACCTCTTCCCTGCCCCCCCCTGCTCCGCTGTGGGGTAGCCCCGGCCCCGTAGCTGGGCCGAGGCCGCACCCGGGAGCAACGCCCCCGGCCCCGTCATGTGATCCCCGCCTGGACGCTGCCCTTGTTTATAAACTTCTGCCGGCACAGCGCATGCGCGCAAGGCCCCATTCATTCACAACTGCGTAACAGCTCGGCCCGGCGGGGGGAGCGCCCCCCTCCCCTGCCCCGTGCGCCCCCAGACCCAGCTTTGTCTCCCGGGCGGGGCTGCCAGCCGTGCTCGTGCGGGGCTCACCTAGCGCAAAGCTTCCCTCTCACCTCCTTCCCCAAACTGCTGCCCCTGGCGGGGCAGAGCGCCCTCGCTCTGACAGATTAGGACAGGCCGAGAGCTCCCCGGGGGGGGGGAAAGAGGGGAGGGGGTCACGCTCAGATATATACCGCACCCGCTCTATTTCGCTTGCTTTCGCGGCTTGGCGCAGTAGCTGAATGGCCCCAAGGGGGACTGGCGCGCCCGCGCCCCCCGCGGGGTTTGGCCCAGCAGTGCGGCAGGGTGGCGGCTCCGCCGGGCCGGTGAAGGAAGGCGCCTGGTAAACAATGTCCAAGCTCCCCCGCCGCTAAAAGCCAGGACACAACGGCCTCCTCGGCTCGGTCCACGGTCACCGCCACTCCCCTCCGGCCCGCCAGACCCCGTCCGTCCCCCGCCGGGGCCTCGCAGCCCCCCAAAAGCAGCAGCTCCAAACTTTACAGCACTTACCAAACCCGTCGCCATTACCAAATTGCTTTCATCTCCCCCCCGCCACCGCCTCCTAACAGAGGCCCACCCAAGCCTGGCAGTACTCGGTCGCCCAATGGTCGAATGCAACGCTTTTCACGGCGCAGCCTCTTCCTATTGGCTATCTAGCTTCTCTATCAGGAATTCGCCCGAAGGGCGGACATGTTTTGACTCTCCTGCGCAACGGATTGCACCTCGCTGTACATCAATCACCCTGAGACAACGCCCTGATTGGCCAATGACACGGCCTGATTGCGGAGGTGCATTCTGGGAGCTGTAGTCTTCGCTGCCGCCACCCCCTGTCAACTTGGCCGCGCTAAGACGACAGCCCCCAGAATGCCCTGCGCGGCGCTCGGCCGATAGTAAACAAGAGTCATAAGGACACGTGTACCTGAGCGCTCGCCGCGCCGGCCCGACGCCTTTCGCAGGGGTCCGAGACGCAGGGGACGGGAGGCGGCCAGAGTGGCGGGGGGTCAGGGCACCTCAGCCGCGGCGGGGAGAGGCGCTGCGTGACCAGGTGCTGCTGCGGGGGAGGCAACGGAGGAGCGGCCGCCCCGGTCTCCTGTGGCAGCAGGCCCCACCAGCCTCCTACACCCCCGCTGGGCCACCAGGTCTCTGTCGTGATCTAGCACCATTAATTAGCGCTGCGGAAGGCTGTTGCGAAACGCGCCCCGCTTGCATTTCACCACATAAAGATCGCAGTGTGAAGAGGTTAAAGGAAGTTGCTAAAGGTCAGAAAATGAGTCAGCAGCTGCTTGGGCTCCACTCAGGCCTGTTCCCTCAGTTTCATCTCGTTTAAAAGACATTGGGGATGGTTTCGGTCCAGAAAAAAAGTTGGTGGGGGGAAAAAAACCATATATATATATACTCTTAAATCCATTCAGGTTTATCACTCCATTAGTCTCCTAGACATTCCCATACATTTACTGCCAAAATAACAGCCTGGTTGAGTTTAACATTACTTCCTTATTACTGGCAAAGAATGAAATTACAGATCCTAGGAGATTTGCCCAGTCACACAGTAACTCTGGGAGATGGCAGAGGTAAGAAATGACTCCTGATTCTCCTGAGGCCACACCCTCATCATAAAATACATGACTCTGCATGATGCCATACAAAGCAAATACACACATAATTCAGAAATAATCAAAAGGATTTTAGAAACCGATGGAACGTTTCAAGATTTTCCAACTGTTGGGATTTTTCCAAGAAAAACATTTCTTCCTTGTCCTGTTTTCAACATCATCCCAACCACATGAACGTGGGCTAAATCCTGTATCAGAGCTTTTGTTGTGTCTACAACAGTTCTGACTTAGAGGCACACCAACAGTTGTGTGAGAAAATAACCTCCCTCCCCGGCAAACAAAAGTTATCTTACAATTTCAATAGAAATGGTTCCGTATTCAGAGTTCTCTGCCAGCTCTGTGTCTCATGAGGTATGCTCTTAGTGGCAACTAGAGGGAACGTTGGGTTTATTGTTTCCAGAGGTCTACAAGGGTAATGCAATTGAAAAGAAAAAGGAAAAAAAAAGAAATCACACACACCATAACTGTACTTAACATCAAAACACACTCAGTATGTAGAAGTCATTGGCACATCAGTTTAAGACTTGGCAGCAGCAGACATTGTTTGCAGACACACATTACTTTCAAAATCATGCAGTTATCTTCTGCAGCATGAATTGAAAATTCTTATTTTTTTATACATATATGTACAATTTTAGCTTAAAAAAATTAAAAGGAGTAGAAAACCCAACACCATGGTAATTAACTAAAATTCTATTGTGCTTAATCACATAACAAACCAACCTTTTACAGATCATTTTCTCAGTCTGAAAAACACAAAAGTTACTTGAATAAATGCCTCCAGGAAAAAGCTGAAAATTAATGTTAAGATTCAACTATTAAGAGACTAGACAGCTTATTATGATACCAACTCTACATTCCACAAGCTCAGATTTTTTTCCTTTATGTAGAATTCAGGCTTTTCCTAAATAACTGATACATCTTCATATTCTTATATAAAGCTTGCATGGCAACCTCTCTCTAGAATACATTTTTTAATAAATTGAAGACTGGTAAACCAGGAACCATCTGTTTTACACCACTTCACAGTAAAGTTAACTTTAAAGCTGAGAACCTCCCTCCCCTTCCCCTTTTGATCTCCATTACACATCTAAACAGCCTTTAGGCTCTTTGGAGAGAGACCCAAGCTTCTTGGGTGTTTAATGAATTTTACTGCAGACCCTGCATTTCCAGATCAAGGCTTGGCAGAAGACTTGTGTATGCAGGTGTCTGCATTCTGCAAATAGGCTACTCTGCTTCTGGTCCCACCACCTGCAAGGTAAAACTCACAGTTTACTCTTCTGAAGGCTCCATCTGCTGCAGTGTAGAAGGTGGAGAGGCCAGATCAAGCAGCTACAGAAGACAAAATCCTGTCTCAAGCCCCATCAGGTTCTTCAGAACTAGACTGTTGGCCTAAAGGTTCATACCTTGTTATGGAGCACATTTTCACCCCACCATGTACTTTTTCTGTACCTCCAAAAAAGCATTTTCCCAAACTAATTGTTAAATCTATTTGAAGGTTCACTGTTCTCCACAAAAACTTATGTATCAATGTTGGGAGTGAAGCTCAGTCCTCTCAGATCCATGGGCCCAGATTCCAGGTTTAGGCAAGTAAAACAGCAGCACTGAATCAGAGCCTCAGTATCACACTTACCATTTGTGACATACCCAGAAAGTACAAAAATCATGCATCCTACCTAGGACTGAGATTAAAATCTTGTAAAGATGAGTGTCTGAATTGTTCTGAGATTCTAAAACCAGACATGGAACAGCTTTCTTATTGTCAAATCTACCCTTTGTGCTTTGGTATAGTAAATTAACATTTGCTCTGTGAAGATGTAAGAGAAAATTAGTAAAAGGACAAGTAGTCCGTGCAGTAGATGGCAGCAGGACACACAAAACTGTACCAAAGCTTACATACTAACCCCCTTGGTTGAAGTTAAGTTTGTATCTTCAGATTTTGATCATTATTTCAATGCCACACTCCCTGCTCCATATGCCTACTCTCTAAGTACATCATCACTCCCCCTCCACACAGCCTACCTTGCCTTACTCCATGCCCAAAATGAATGGGTGCTCAGAGAATGAATCAATACTGCGTAACGTGGGCATTGTTGGTAGCTTTGCTGATTCAGTTGCTTCTGCTGTTGTAAGAGAGGTAGAGAATCAGGTGGGGGATTGGGAAGTGTTACTTGTAAGCTCTTGTCACATTACAGATGGCTACCAAGAAGCACAAAATAAGCAGGAGACACTATACAAACAGAGAATAAAAGATACAGCTAAATCTGCATCCTAGTAAGTCACCTCTTTAAATTGCCAGCCACAAAGCTGAGAAGCCACAAGGTAGCTGTTGTAAACTACAGGCAAATCACCAATTACAAAGTAGCTATGGCAATTCCCACCCCAGCACATCATCTCTGCTGAGTCGATGAAGCATCCACATAACACCAGCTATGAAAATCAAAATGGAAGTGTTAAGCATTATGAATAATACATGAATAAAAAATAGGTCACTTGTAATTTTATGATAATGGAATTAAAACAAAAGAGGATCAATAAACATAGGTTTTTATATATAAAAGTGTTGTTTATTGTAAGGAAACTTTAAATATAACCAACAATATTGAAAATATCGTGACTGGCATTTATGGCCTTGATTGTAGTTTACTGCTGTACAAATAATTTCTAGCATTTTTCTTAATCACATGAAGCTAGTGCAAAATATAGGTAGCATACAGAATGACAAGACTGTAGATTTTGGTTACCTGATATTTCCTTCTAGTATAACAAGCTTCTCTTTTTTTTCTTTTCCATAAATCAAAAGTACAAAGGCAAGTTTATCATATGTGCAATTTTTCATACCAGGTTTCTACGTTTAGAAAAAAATGACATTTGTAAGTTTTGCTCAGATTGTATTTGGTTAGGAATCTGACTTATAATTCATACCATACTGTATGATATAAATTATATATTGTTATCATATTATACAATCATAATTTCATATACAGGTATGGTTATAGAAATTGTCAGAACATTTTGCTAACTACAGGATAATAATTACATCAACATACACAAATACATGGCATTAGAAAAGTCATTATCTAAGAAGGAAAGCTGTCATAATTCAGGTGTTTGAAAGAGGGCACAAGCAGCCTTCCTACAGGTCTTGTAGCATCATTCTGGCACAACTGCTGCCAGTCACCATGATGTGCACTAGCCTTCCATGTACAGCAACAGATAGGTTCTAGCAGTATTAAAATTGGACTGTGCCTGAAATTTCCAGTCACAGACCCTTCTAAGCATTGAGCCCTGTGCTCCTAATGATGATATTCTCTCTCCTCAGTCTCAGAAGGTATCCCATGCTATTATGGCTAAAAAGGTATTCTTTTATGACCACCTACAGGTTTTTTAAAGCAGGATATGTTAGCTTTAACAATGACATACTTTCCAGGCTTGTGCAAAGCTTTTGAAGTGTTGATCTTCCAAATTAAAAATATTTTCTTTCTTCCTGGTAAGGATTTTTCAAGGACAAGCTTAGTTTAGCATGGCTTTTGATATCAATCACTTCAGTAATTGAATCTAGTCTTTGATCGCTAAGATTAGACTGTAAGAAGAGAGACATACAAAGATTGTTTCATTTGAAATAGGTAAAAGATTTAACTGAACTAAAAAAAATTAGAGAACAAGCACAGATAGAGAAGACAAAAATGCATAAATATAAAACAAGGGAGAAGGAAAATATAGGTTATGTATGATTAGGCAGAACATGACAATGGCCTATGCCTCTGGTTTTAAAGCATTAAGGTTGATTTGTCAGCTGTCCTCACTCTAGACTGTACAGAATACATGGAACTAATAAAAAATGCAGTTTATTGCAAAAATATACAAGTCCTCCAAATTGCATAAGATATTACAACGTCGTGCTGAAACAGGAAACATTAAACAAAGAGGACTTTAAAAGAAGTTACAAAATGTTAAAAATCAGATCTGGGTCATGAGGGTTACACAAAATGCCTTGTCATGCTTTCTCTTACCATTCCTCTTGTGATCCACTACAGCTGTGATAAATGCAACAGAAAATCATGACAACTGTAATAGTCAGAAAGTAATATCTACTGTATATCTTCTGTATTAATACATATAAACACTTTGTGTGCACTAATACTTTCAACAGATCACATTCAAACTAACAGTCTTTCCAGAAAAGTTGTAACCTTTTTGAAAAACAGAAGCTGGTTGAACAAGTGAATTGCAGGTGAGTTTATTGAAATCTACTCTGGAAGGAAATGATGTGTTAAAGGACTTGATTTTCAAAAGGCTGTGCTATTAGGGGTTGTCTGAATGCCAGAGATGGAACCATTGATGCTAAGCACTTTCAAAAATCAAGCCCACTATTTATTAAATTCCCATTTTGTTTACTAGTATTTCCGTTGTCATAAGTCAAAAAAAATACCCCCAAACCAATTCTTAAAATTAAAGAAAATGCTTGGCATCTACAGGAAGAGAGAGACAATTTCTCCGTGGACTAACCACTACTGTGCTATATTCTCATAACAGATCTGGTTGCTCCAATGTTTAGTTCATGCACTGGTGTCAGCAATGTCCATGTTTGTTCCAAACAGAGCAACCAGCTGCTCTTCATAGTTTGCAATGTTTCTTTTCAGAATTTCCTTACAAGGTCCCAAAAGCCTCTCAAATGCCTGCACATCCATAACTAAGATAAAAGAGGAGAGAAAGAGAAAGAATATAACATACTTGTCAGTTGCAGACACTAATCTTGCTGTTTGTATCATTCCAATGTAAAATTTTAAATGATAATAGTACAGATATTAACTGAGGCATATACTCTGCACAGCAGAGAACCACTTACCATAGCAAAAGCAAGATCAACCAACACATTGCTGTCTTGAAACTTCATAAACAAATGTAAGACTTTGCTATATTTCTTATTTTGAAAATAGTTTCATATTATGATTTATGTCACCCAAGAGCTGCTGAAGAAGTCTGGATTCTTCCACAGAATATAGTTTTAAGACCCTTAAGATTTCAAAACACCACATCGTTTGCTGATGTTGGTGGCTGTACTTGGGGTCTAACTTAGCATACTTTCTTGCTATTTTTACTTGCTTCCACACACAGGGAAAATTGCAATAGATACTTATTTCCCAGCAAAGGTACTAAAAGATGGAGACAGCGATTCACACACAATGCCAATGCACAGCCAGAGTCTTTTCTTTACCTGATCACTTAATGTTACCTTCTATAGTTATAGCCAATAGATCAAGGAGGAAACTTCACTTGTCAACCAGCTTCCAACCTGGTGGCCTACAGTCTCTTGGCTCCTGAGAAAAGTTCCAGATCTCTGCTATTTAGGAAGTGCCAGAGATCTCAGTGACTGTCTCATACTGGGTAATGATATTTTCTTTCTCACCACTGCCTCTTATTCTTTCTTCTCTATCAACTTTGGTCTTTACTGCCTGATCCTCTAAGAGTTTGGAGATAAGGATGTTAAAAAATAATACCTTTATAAGTAAGTGAGAAACGTTCTGCTTACTGGCTTGGCAATCAAACCATCATTCAAGAATGCCAAATCTGTCTTTGCACTTTGCAGTTTTCACAGAATCATTAAGGTTAATTAGATACAAATATTTAGGAGCTAAACATCAGTCCATGAAAAGCAATGGACACAAACAACCATCTATGAGCACAACTCCTATGTTCTTTGCTTTTCCTGTGCCTGAGACTACAATGTGATAGAAAAATTAACAGCTGGTGAGGATAAAGAATTTGAGTCCAAATCATGGTGATAAAATGGAATAGGATTTTTACTGGAGTTATTTCTTGGATAAGAATCAGTCTACTGAGAAAATAAATACCTTTCTGCAGAGTATTAGGCATTTATCTGATAGCTATAAATGGTTTTCAGCAATACTCTCTGTACTGTCCTGAAGCAATTTTTACTTCCATGCAATCAGAGAAACTACAGAGAATTTGTATTTAATACCATTATCAACTGCAAATAATCTTTGCAGATAAATCATGTAAAATAGGATCATACACGCTAACAGATGATGTATTTAAACAGGCTTATTTGGGTAAATAATAAATATAAATCCTATATTCTGGAGAAAGACCACAATAAAAACCACCAGATAGATTATGTGTCGTTTGATATTAGATATAAAATATAATTGAACATACCTAAACATTTGACAGTGCCAAGAGCAAATGCAGAAGCAGCTCGTGGTTTGTTAGTTACAAGAGCAAGTTCTCCAAAATACTGTCCTCGTGAGCATCGAGCTATTTCAACTGCTCCATTCTCTTCTACATCTTGCTTACCCTGAAACATCAAGTAAAAAACAAACAACAAAAAAAAAGGAAGAGGTTGAGAGAGATTTGCTGAACCCAGGACTGCATAAGCAAAATTAGTAACAATAAGAGCATTACTCTTTAATGCTTAGAATACATCAAGATTAAAAAAAAGAGAAAAATTCTGTGTTTTAGGGATGTTTACCTTCCTTGTCATTATAATTCTTACTTCTCCAGATTCCACAATGAAGAAAGAATCAGCCAAGTCACCCTGTAGAAGGAAAAAAAAAACAAATGAATGAAGGAAATGTGAACTTTCCTTTTTAGTTTCATAGTAACATTAAAATATTTGCAGCCAGTGCCTTGAAGCTCATTTTTTTGATACCTACTGCAAATGAAATCACTTTTAATGTGAAAAACATACTATAGGCACATAATAATAAAAACCATCTACGCAGAACTGACACAAGGCCTTTTTATGAAAAGACATAGCTGACTGTGCCCTATTCAAAAAGCAGAGAAAAACAATGTCATGCAAGATTTTAGGATTCTTAGTCCTGTTTCTCCACCTTTGTATTCCTCCCAAATGATTTCCCTCACAAAGTTTCCTGTATAAAAAGCCTCCAAGGGCTAACTGATATTCAGTAATTATTCTGGGGCAAGGGAATCTCAGTTGCCTACCCTGAAGAGTTTACTTCTGCGTTCTTCTTCAAAACATTTACCTTTATTTGTTGTTAAAATATGAAAGTCTTCAGTGCTCCTTATTGGAAGCAATCATTCTTTTATATAGTTTGAATTTCTAAGTATACCAAAAAAGATGACTCCTTCATTCGTAACAACAAAGAGGGACGCTTTTCAGAGTACTGTAAGTGAAAAATTTAGTTTCTGAAACAAATAATCACCTCTTTTAGATGCAAGATTGTTTCTACTTCATCTGAGAAAGAAACACATAGTTTAAAACGTGTTTTAAACATGATAATTGTTACCTACTGGAAAAGAAAAAACTAAAACTGGAAATAAACTGTACCTGAGCAATGATTTGTTCCCCATCTTTGTACACTTTGGTGCCAATCACATCAACCACTTTTAAACGCTCAGATACCTTCAGTTAAAAAAATAAAAGGTAAGATGTATTGGTTAACATTACAGTGATATTATTTAGAAAGCCCTTCCATATTTCTTTTCATGATTCTTTGCACAGAATAAAGTATATTTTCCTATTTTGACAGCAATCTAAAAAAGGAAGACCTGCTGAATAGTGTTCCAGAAGGTATAGTATAGTCTTTAACAGCTAAATGTTTTGATAGAAACATTTTTCTAAATGTTTTCTAAATGTTCAAATAGAGCTTCCATTTTTGTAAGAACTCTATGTATCCCAAGTCTTCCAAAATTATTTTCAGCCAAACATGCCTGTAACAATACAGCTGTTAAATGAAAAGATTTTAAAATATCCTAAATCATTGTTCACTTTGATTGGCTAACAGCTAGTAAAGTTAAGCTTCAAAAAATAAAGGTTAAAAAAATACAGTTTAAAACAATTATAACATTAGCAGTAGCTCTTTGTCCTGAAAATTTAGAACTATCTTCTCTAAAACAGAAGTAAGCAAAATTTTATTGTGGAGAAAACATGAATTCCAAATTTAAACTCTGCAAAAGCAGCATCTTATTGGGTACCTCTGATAGCAGCCATTAAAATAATGCAATAGAAATCTTACTTCTAGAGATTTAAGGAATGGTAATGACTCAATAAAATTTTCATACATTCTTCTCTTTTTGGCATTATTTTTTACAATGATTCTTCGGAATGTTACCCTGTCCTGTAAACACAGAAAAAAGAGATTATTAACAGAAAACGTGCATGGTAGAAAATACTTTATACATGGTTGAAGATGTTCGAATCACCCAATTTAAGTCCCTCAGTGTAGCCATCAATCTAGCTGCCTGGTCTCCCCATAGAGTCAGTTGAGAAAGATTCCTCTAGAGGTCAATGAAGAGCTCCTAAAGTTAAGCTCTTCATCTGATCCATGGTGTGAAAAGCTCCTTCGGCAGAGTATCCAGATAGAGCTTACACAGAGAGGGTAGAGAGTTTACCTTAAACAGCTTGGCCACACAATGAACACTGAGTGGGTAATTTGTTTAGAAAATAATACTTAAATATTTAATTTACCAAGATTTTCCATTCTCTTGAGGTTCCATACATACTGATAGGTACTCAAAGAGGATTTTACATTATACAAGCAAACCCAAAATACATGGATCTGGGTCTTAGGTCCCAGTCCACTTTCAGCTATTTCAGCAGAGCAAGACTCATGGCTGCCCTAAACAGCCAACTTGGACATTCCTTATGTGTTTGGTAATCCAAGTGAAGCAGATAGAGGGAAGAATCACACGTATGCTGTTTTCTTCTCATAACTTCACTAGGAGAGTGGTTACGTGGTTTGCAGTTGGGGAAATTATCATTAAAACAAAATAAAGCAAAATGATGTTCTGAAAAAAAATAAAAATCAGTATTTCCTTAAGCCTCTGGTTTGCTTCTGCAGATTCAGGGGAAAGAGAGTGTTGTGTTGGGAGCTCTCAGGATTCTGAAAATTAAACTGTCTGAAATTATAATACATTTTTTAAATGCTGATACAGCATACCAGTGCAATTTACATAAAATAATTACATCAAATAATATCTTCAAGTAACTATTTCACTTACCAAACCCCAGATGGCACCAGGAGAGGTAGCTATAATTGTAGCTGCTCTGGGTGTATTGTACATTAAGGCCAATTCACCAAAACTTCCTCGATTATCATAGGTTCCAACACACCTCCCAACACCATCACACTTTACATAAATATCATATGTACCTCTGTTAATAAGAGAGATAAATACAGTGAGGAGAGTCCAATCCTAGTCTTTGCTAAGCAGCCTCTCACTAAATTTTTTTTATACCATGAATATGGTATAACATATTATAATATAGTATATATTATACTATATTATATATAGTATAGTCTAATATATTATATATAGTATATATAATATAGTATTACTATATTATATATAGTATAGTCTAATATATTATATATAGTATATATAATATAGTATAATATATTTATACCATGATAAAGCATTTGAAATATAAATTTGCTTGTTTAAAGGACATTAAACACCTCACAGAGACATCTCAATCACTCCCAGTGTTTGGGATCTAGCAATATATAGAGAACAGGGATGTATTTCCACAGGAAAAATCTGACTCCTTTCAAGAACTGCCCTCTGTAGGTCAGACAGAGCTGGTTCTGTGTGCTCTTCTCTCTTTCTCCCATGCAAACATATGTAAGAGTTAAATACTAGTACATAAAGAGATTTTTCCTCAACAGACTTTTGCCTAATACTTTGTGTTATAAGACAGAGTGATTCACCTGTCAATGACGTAGAAGTTGTCACCATCATCCCCTTGATCAATGACATGTTCCCCTCCTTCAACCAGCTTCTCAAACATTGCATCTAACACCTGAGACATCTGTTCCTATTTAAAAGAACACAAAGACAGGAAATTATCAGCTGCTTTTCAAGTTTTACTCTTCAAATTAACTGCCCAGCCTTGCAAAATGCACATAAAATCCCCAGTGTTCATGGATGGAAAATACTGAATGCTATAAACACGCATGGATCAATCAGAAAGACAGTTTTATTTAGTAATCAGTGTTAGCTTTGTCTTCTTCCAGTGTTCCATGCCCAGCTTTTCTTCTTATCCCTGCCAATGACAACAGAGATCTTGTCTGCCACAGAAATTGTTCATGAGCAGCCAAAGATAGAATTTCATCCTTTACTGCGTAACATTATACAGGTAAAAGAAAAAACTGTATCCCTTATTGCTAACAATACACTTACCTGGTTTTGTCTTTATAACTACTTTAAAAATGATTGTAAAATACTTTTAAAATCTGAATTATACAATGCCTGCACAATGGTGGGATAGATGTAATCGTAAAGGTCTGTAGTCCTTTGCTTGAGTAAGTAAATGCTGGACTCATTGGGAAGTAGGCTTACAAGACAAGGCTATAAAACTGCTTTGTTAATTTGAGCAGAATACAAATGTTTAGAGGGAGATGTTAACAGACTAACAGAATGTCATCATCTGAATCCTGACTGTCTAATAACAAAAAGAAAACACTAATTACATAATTTGTCTTGTCTGGTGTAAATCTGCCAAAACTTATCTATTCATATGTAAAAAATACCCCAACACAGCTCTTTGTGGATTAATAATTTGAATCCTAAACAGATCACTTAGTAATTTTACTTTTAGTTTATCCACCAATAAGCCTAAAATTTTGACAAGAAACACAAAACCATCCTCTACTTTTTGAAACTTAAATATGTATCATACTAGAACAAGCAGGTTGTAGTGAAAACCACAGTAAAGAAAAGCCTGTTGATTGAGATCTCCACATATTTCACTTTTATATAGGTGCATCCCTGTTAATTAACCAAAAGTTTTAAGAACATAAAAGCATTATGAGACTTCCCTGTTAGTAGCACTTTTCAAAGAATGATTTGGCCCTCAAGTATGAGTCCACTATTCATGAAACACAGTTGCATTATGCTTTCTCTCATCTGCCTTTGAGTTAAGCCATTCTAATTGATTAATCAGTATTTGTGCTCTCTTACAATAATTCCCCAGGTGCATGAGTAACAATATGCCCAGAAATTGCTCTTGCATATTTGTGAAGAATATGTATAATTTATTACCTCTTCGAAAAGGGTCAGGACCTATTTGGAATATTCCCTACAAGCATTAGCATGGCAAAGCTCTTCAAAATAAAATTCTCCTGTAGCAGAAGAGACAATCTAATACTGCTTGTGGAATTTTGTGAAATAAAGGTTTCAAGCTCCAAATGCAAGGGTGCAGCACACCTTTGATGGTATCTTGAGCCATCCTGTTACTCTGATAAAAGGTTCTTCAAGTTTTTCAACTGCTGGCCTATGGGCCATATCTGGCCAAGAACAGATATACTTGTTAATAAATAACTTGTTAATCCGACAGTTCCACCTGAGCAGACCAAGCAGTACTGTATGTCACCTCCTAACTACTGCACTGATACAGAGTTGACTTTTGTTCCAGAGCCTTTAGCTTTAGCAGCTGAAGATACTATCTCTTTCCAAGATGAAGGAGGTTTATTTGCTAATACACCAGAGAGCAAAATGCAGCACCTGGCACCACAATGCACTTGTGCTGTAGGGTGGAGAGGCAGAGGTGAGGAAGAGTGCTGGGATAGGAACATTTAAATTACTGCAACTGCAGTAGCAGAGCTCTTGAGTCACTGCCTAGCAGCAGAACAAGGAGGAGGAGTGGGAGAATTCCCCTGGGGACTATACACATCTTGACTCCACAGAAGGAGCAAGTCAGATTGAAGAAGGCTACATTTTAATACTCTTGCTATCATCAGAGATCAGTAGCTTTCCAATGCCTTTTATGAGTTATTATAATTGTCAACAAAGTCCTGTACAAAAATTATCTTATTCAACTTCCCAGAATGCTGTGAATGGAAAGGATTTAAAGCAGAAGAAAGTGTTCTTAATCCACTGATCAATCTCTGCAAAGTGAAGATGACAAGACTTGGAAGACCCTAGAAGCAGATTTCAAGGCTTTGGACTGCAGAGCTTCACAAGGTGAGGACTCAGCTAAGAAGTCTTCTGCTGAACACATGGAACAAACTGTGGGAACTACTGGGAATTGCAAGTAACTGATTCAGAAGCAAAACGTAAAAAAAGGAGTTTAAAACATCAAGACAGCAGCAGAGCCCTGAGAAGACCTCCACAAACAGGGGAAGTAATCCCAGGGTCAGGGCTCAGTCTTTGTGCAGACAAAAGCAGGAGCTGGAATCCTGCAGCACGAGTTAATGTGCATTCCCTGTAACAGCACCTAACTTCCAAACTGGGCTGCAGGCTGGTCTTTCCATTAGCTCCCTCTTGAATCAAATCTAAAACTTTTTGTTCTCATGCTTAAAACTACACAATTATTTCCCTTTCCCCCATATTCCGTCCCCTGACAGCACTGAATCAATTCTCTTGAGAAGGAATTTGCTGTGAGTCATCCCAATCCCAGTATCCATGTTCTGATTGATACACTTGCCTTTTCCCTTAAACAACCCTGTGCTTTTTTGTGGCATTATCACCTTTGATCCAGATCACTCATTCACTACATTTGAGCTTTCCTAAAAGCCATAACGGTTTTTATAGGCAGAAGAAACTTACCTGTAGCATTTTTATGGTATTTGCATTAAATGAAATAATAATACAGACACCTCACTATTGACTTCCTCTTTCTTTTTCCTAAGTTGCTTGTTCAATTACATCTATAGCTAAACTGTAGGCTTTGGGGGCAATTTTAGGTTTTGATGGAGTGCTCAGCACACTTTTGGATGATAAAAAGCAACTAGTAGAAACAACTTAAAAGTTCCAGTTAACTGATGAGTTTATATACCTTGATACAGCAAGAAGCTGTAAAATAAGAAAATACAATGTTTTACAATCATATTTATGTATTTCAAGACATTCATGGCGATGAACAAAAGGCTCTCTGTATATGACACCTCAGTTATAAAAGTGGCATTTCTGGAGTTTATGAAAGAAAGTAAAGCTTTCAAAAGAGCTTACAGAAGTCAAATCTGTAAGCTTTTGCTCAAAGGGCTCAAGAGCAGTAATTGCTAGCAGCACTGCTAATTGTTCTTTATTACAAAGAGTCTCTTACCGGATCTAGGTTCTTAAACAGAAGGATGTCCTTGCATGCCTCCTGCAGTCTGTTTCTTTGATCATCTGTTTTAGGGTGAATAATCTGAGGAATATAATAGAAAAACCTTTAAAGTGATTATCATATAGCAGCACTAGCTGTAGGACTGAGCTAATCACCACAGCATTATCAAATGAAGCACTGCTGTACTTAAGCTAACAAGATCTTTACACTTGTAGAATCCAGTTAATTTCTGCAAGACATTCTGCATACCCTTACCTCAACTATTGCTGCATAAACACTATTCTACTACTCTCTGATTATATTTGGAGCATGCATGGCTTATATTTATTTAGCCATTTGATTTGCCATGACTACTTCCCAAACATTTTGTGAAATAGTATCTCTGTTAAACTTGTATCAGAAGTTTCACAGAGTAAACAATAGATGACACTGAGTGAGCCAAAGATTAACTAAATTACCAATGTCTGGTTAATGGGAGAATCAATTAAGCTGTTCATTCAACTCATGCTTAAAAAGATATGCTAGGTTTCAAAGCTATGATACGATAGGATAACATTTTGACAGCTTTGTAAGTCAGAAATTACACAGAATATAAATATCTAAACTTGTCTTAACAGTCCTACTTAGGCTATTTCACACTAAAAGCTAAGTAAATGCCTTTAAAAGGATGATATAAATATAAGAAATAAATGTAGATTACATTATACATCTGAAAAATCTTAGCAATTTTATAATTTACTTTTTTTGCCTTATCAAACTTGCCAGAATGTTGAGGAAACTACTGAAAGATTATGAGGACATCAGATAATTACTTTTAGGAGCAAGCACTCTCTGTGCAATTATAATTGCATTAAAATGTTTCCTTAACAGACCATGCATCAAAGGTATAGTAATTTAGAATGATCCTGTATGGGTAACTATTACAGAGACTTTTAAAATGTTCCTCTAACACAAAATCCCACAAGATTATTGAAGTATATTATAATAAGGATGCTTTTGGAAAGGACTGATAATGCTGATTACATTTTTCTTCCTAAATTAATTCCCAAGACCTGAAAAGTAAGTATTTGACTCCAAGCACTCTATACCCTAGATTCTGCGTCGTCCTCTTCTTCATCAGGATTGTAAGTTTCTGCACACACTGAAACAAAGAAAAGTATAATCTTATTTAAAGTACAATAATGTTTCACAAATGCATTGTGTGACAGTAATAATGTACAGCAATGTAACACACTCAGTAGAGAATCACAGAAGATACTGCTGGTTTTTCTTCATATTCCCAATAGTATTTGCTAACAGGGCTGAGACTGATTTAGCCAATTCTTCCCGTTTCCAAGTATAGCATGTCTCAGGCACAGCTAACCTGGGAACACCTAACAGTAAGTACTCTCTGATTTGCCCTTTCTCTATTCTAGGCTGAGTTTTTCATAAGCTCTCAGTAACCAGTGATGTGCTTCTGTTAAGCAGCAGAGCAATGCTTTCCTGGAACATGCTTTTGCCATAAATATACTTCCAGAACAAATCCTGTTACACCTCATGCTCTTTCTTGTACACAGTCTTTTCTTGTTCACATTTTTTGGCCTTAGCTTCTTTGATTATGTTTCCCCCCCGCACCTATATCTTTTGCACTTGTTCTGAATATTACAAACTAATTTTAGTTTTCTACATGGTTGCTTCTTCTGCTTTATGTAAATTAGATGCTTGTATTTTGGACAGATCTACTATGCATTTTGTTCTTCTCCTGTGCTGTCTCAATTGGCATTTTTTCTCTTTATATTTTTTCTTTGAGGAATAATCAAGTCTTTTCTCCAGACTCCTTTCCAAAAAGATTATGCTTACATTCCTCTCGTATCCCCTTGAAACCTGTTGTTCTGATTCTTTGACTCAATCTCCTTCCCTTCCTGAAATCTGTGAGCTCTGCCATCTCAGGCTAATACTCACTGAAGTTGCTTTTTCTCTCCCTATTCTTGAATGGTTTCTCTATCAAATAGAAGAGCTTCCCCTTCGATTACTTTTCCCATTGTCTCCAAATTTGGTCATAAATGCATTGCAAAACATGTTGAACAGTTGGTATTCTCCTTTATTGGTTTCCAACAGATTTGATTTTGATTAATCAAAATCTCCCATCATCACCATCCCCTGCACCAATAAAATTTCCCACCTACCTGATCTCTTTGGTGGTTTGTGCAATACCTGAGTAATGATGGAGCCCATAAGCTTTTCCCCTTTTAGTATTAATGATAGAACTTTAGCATATCCAACTCCCTCTACAGTTGGGTTACAGCACAAGAACCTGAACTTGCTATACAAAACCAAGAGCCTCTTCCTCTTCCCTGTCCTCCCACCACGTCTTTGCCATGCTACTTCAGCCACACTGTTGCTCGTGAATTAAGATTTCAAGTCCTCTTGTTTATCCCCCCTATTTCCTATGTTATTACATCAGATAGGCCCATTAACCTCCTCACTACCCCATCCAACTAAGACAATTTCATGGCAAAACAAATCTTTGCAGATATAATGCAGAGTCCCAAAGGAAGTCTTGGTCCCCACCATGTCAGACACCCAGCAAACACTAAAATGTCAACTTCATAAAATTTGGCATCTTCAAAACCCCAAAAGAAATTTAATACAAGTCCTTCTGGAGCTGACTGAAAGATTCCTACCAAGTTTACTAGGAACTAGATTTGGTCCCAAATAATCACAAATGCCCACAAAAGGAAGTTTGCAATCTGTTGAAAAACTGTAATATTTTATCTTGATATAAACAAAATGTTCCTACTGACTGTTTTATGGTACTGCAGTTATTTCAATCTTGTCTGAAATAAACTTTTGGGGATTTTATTTAAATAGCAACAATAACAACATGCCAAGTAAGCACCATATTGTAAATCACTACTTTGTTTCAGCTGGTATCATCTTCTATGCCCTAGTGCATAGGAGTCAACGAATCTCTGCTACGGTACAGTATGCTGCTGGGGCTATGAACAGTCTGTCTCCATCTGAGGTCATTATATCCTATCCTTATTTATTCTTATCATCTGTGAGGAGAAATTTACTCCTCTGGTTACAAGATTCTGTACTTATTTTGCCTTGGCTTATCTTTTTGCCATAATCAAGGATGCATTTTTCATTTGGGTCACGACTTAAAGATTATACCAATTCTGTGACACTGCAGTTTAAAATATGGAATTTCCTTTCCTTCACTGATTATTTCAGTAGCCTGTCTTACAGACTTTACTCTAGACTAGTAACATATTGATTTCTAAGTGCATACCACTAGATGTCTCATGATAAAACTTGATGTTTTCCTTCTGAAATATGGTCTCTGACATTACTATGGTCCACTGATTTTCATTACATGAACATTGGGGTTGGGGACATGAGAATCCCAATGACATAAAACATCTAAAACTAAATGATATGCCTCTATGTAGACATCCACATCTACAGAAGTCATCTGGATTGCAATTACAGTCAATGGAGAGAAAGAGGCATATTTATGAAGTGATTCATCTGGCCTGTATTACATGTCCAGATTAAGATGAGATTAATTAAAAATGTTACTAATTGGCCGAGATAAATCCAATCCCTCTTGAGATGAGCCCTGTTAGTTATAACAAGCTGCAAGACTCTTTCCCAGTTCTCCATTTAATCCATATTTCTTAGAAAACAAAGATACTCATCAGCTGATCATGATGAAAGGTTGCTTGTAAGGCCTTGCTCAGCCTAGACTACACACTTGCAAGAAATCAGACTCATACAATCAACTTTTCTACAGTATTTTCTCCTGTCCATCTGCTACCAGACTATTTCTAATTAGTCAAGCTTCAAGACATTTCCTCCAGCATGTCTAAATAAGCATGAAGTGCCTAATATAACATGGACCATCTTGAATAAGGTCCATGCCAACAGTGAGTCACAGAACCTCCCAAAGATTCTCCATTTTTAAGTCCACATGAGGTTTATTCACATTTCACCAATCCTTACACTGAAGCAGGGATTTCATCAAGATTGTACTGAACACTGGGAAAAACCATTTGAAGAAACATGGTGGCCCACACAAGACATTTTTGGATGACTACATCCCAGCTGAGTTATTCACATGTGGACAACTTTGCACATGCTCCTTACTATTATTTGGTATGTAACAGTTAAAATCGCAAGGTGTTAGACTGCAGTACCCTCCTGTACTCCAGAGGCCAAGGCCCTCTGCATCACAGCTAGCATGCTCATTGCTGGGTCAAAAATGAACACTCTTCCCTGAAATCACAGGGGTTTGAGTCACTAAATAGGCTCCTCCACAGAAACAGTATGTTCTAACTCCACCACAAGTAGCTGAAAAGACTTCCCTATTTTTAAACAGAGGTCCAGAAAGCAGCTTTAACCCAATTTCCCTAAGGACTTACATAGTACTTGTCCTCTTTCAGATCTTTCCATAATTGTGTAATTTGTCAAAATGGAGCTACAAAAATGAGCAGGCTTCTGGCTAATGGTAGGAAGCTGTTTTGCCCAGTTTCTCAGGAAGTTCTTCATCTGTCTGTCTAGTAAAAAGCAGCACAAACACACATTACAGTGTCCACAACACTGCAGGTAGTTATTAAACAATAAAATCATTACAAAAAGTAAGCTGCCCTTCCACTAGAAGAGTCTGCCAATATATACCATGTACTATCCTATTTACTCTATAAGCTTTCCCAAGATAGCATGTGGAGTCGTCGTCATGGCTAGGCTTCGCGAACAAAGATCCAGGGAGGGTTCCACCCACGCTCCTCATCAGCGTCTTTCCAAGCGCGCTGATAAAAAGAGGATAGCAGATAGCACCCTCGAGCCTGCACTATGGATTTTTTTTAGGTGAGACACAGCATACATGTGGAGTAGCACAGCATATAGGAACATACTGTATTCTGATGTTGATTTGTACAACCTTCTCTTCCCATTCTCATACAAGTCCAAGCAGTTCATAGTGCTACAGTGAGTTACTGGGGACATATCTGAAATATGCATAAATATTTAACAAAGCCTGAGCAGGTGCAGAGCTCTGTCAACAGCAGTATGATCAATCATCTAGCAAAATGAAGACACAGATAATAGTAAATCTAGACTACTCTTAGAAACCTTTGGAATGACATCTAATTAAGTCATAATTACATGAGTTTCTCAGATGCACCGGTTAAAAAGTGTTCCCACATAGAAGGTAGACTTGCTTTGGGCATCTAAGAGTGCAAAATTCTATCTCAACAGGCTTCACAGAAAACCCTGCATCCATATGGGATTCAGAATAGCATGCTGAGGATAAGCACCTAAAAAAGAGGCAGAGTCATTCTTTTTATAGAATGGTTGCTATTGCAAATTTACCTTTGCTTTTCACAGCTATGGGACCAAGGGAAGGAAGCTTGGGCACACCTTTCCTTATTTTGCAGAAGTGCCCTATATTCTACATCACAAATGACTCTGTAATGAAATGCTCTTCATTCCTCCTGGGCCTAGGCTGTTGGGCAAAATGAAAAGCAGTAATAAGCTAAAGGAACTTGTCTCCAGGAATTTCAGCAGGCTAGTTTTAGGTATGTTGGTTTGGGTCAAATGACTAAGTCATGCTCACATAATCCTCTATATAAGAAATATGATAAACCAAATGTACTAAACAAGTTCCAGATAAAACAGGAAGACAGGTAGACAAAAAACACTATGGAAAATACTTCTGCCAAGTTTTGAAAAGGTTGATTTTGAACATCTGCTTTCTCGACAATTCCAAAACATCTATTTAAGACTTTTTGCTGACAATATTCCCTTCAGATAGCTAAAGTTTGGAAGACAACTTATAACTATGAAATAATATATGTTGTTTTACTTTTTCATAGTCAAAATATAAACTGTTGTTATGAAATAGTACTGGTACTACATACTAGCGTAAGAAAGGAAACACCCAACACAGCAATCACTACACCCTCACCTACATCTGTAACAGTGCAGACAACTATAACTAGACCAAAGATGAACTACAAATATGATCCTTCCAAGAACTGGCACTGTAATCACCCTGAGAACACAGATTACCATACTTATATTCCCTAATAATAGAACCTGTCCATAACTGAGTGACTACTTTCCACTCAGAATAAGAAAGAAGGCATCAAGGTCTCACAGAACTAGTTATTTTTTCTGAAAGAAACTCCAAACCTGCACTCATTCAGCTAACAAGCTGTCACTATGTGTAACTAATATTTCTCAGAAAGTCCTTAGCCAAAGGTAAATGCAGAATGTGTACTCTGATTACTGAAAAAATGCATCTTTATTCCCAGCTTTCTAAACACCCTCCACTCCTCCTACACATACACATTTGGTATCATTAGGAACTAAATACTACAACATACCAACAGATGTGAATCTACCTTTTCCCTGCATATTGTAAATCTTATTTCTTTATCTATCTATGGATCCTGCAGATGTCTACAGTGCTGTTTCACTCACTACTATTTCAAGAAAATACAGGAAAGCTGGATGAGGAGTCATCAATACACACAGGACACTCCAAGATGCATTACTCTCTTACACTGGTCAACACCACTTAACTCCATTTTCTCAGTACCTACTTAAAACCACACTGCACTTGAGGAGCTGGCTAAAGATGAACCCAGGAAAACTGGCATCACGTATGAAGATCATTGATGAACATATAGCAACGTGACCCTAAACAGCCTCAGACTGTTAAGACAGTTGTTTTGGACTTTACAGTCTACTCCACACCCAAATGGCTGTGATGACAAAAGCACTCCTGTGCAACACAGGCACCTGATCCCTTCACTTTAAAAGAACAGCAAAGAGAGCACTAATCAAGAATACATCATTTCCTAAGCAATAAAAATACTTCACATATTGATCAAAGATAGAATTTAAACCTTCCAAGGCTCACAGCAATAGGTGTAGATCATAAAGACAATACTGCTTTAAACAAAAACAACAGGATACAGGCTAATCCACCATGCAGAAGAAAATCTGCCTAAGCAGAAAGTGGTTCATCTATGCAGAATGGCTGGAGGAGCAGACATGTCCCTGAGCATGTTACAGCTCATGCTGTATCCCACACTTCTCCCCCCGAGAGGAGGGAGGGTTAGGCATCAAGTCCCTATAGGTGCTGCCAAGGGAAAATAATGATGTGATCTGCAGTGAGAAGGAATGCTGACACTGTCAATTCTCACTTAGAGTATCACCCACAGAAAGACACAATTATTTATTGATGATAAGAAAACTATCCAAAACAGATATGAATTCCTTCTGCTACATGTACATCCAGAAAGAAAAAGGCCCTTCCTATTTTCTGTTAATCTTTTTCAAGAACAGTGTTCACTATTACGCTGTCACCACTGAACATCTCATGACTTCAAAAAGGTACAGCACAAGAGGGAAGATAAAAAAAATCCAGTGTGCTGCTAAGGAAAGGAAATTAAGATCTTTCAGATAATACAAACCCATTCATAACTCATCAGCATACTACACTGACCTTTGAAAAATCAGTCAAAATTTGGTAAGAAGAAGTATAACTATTACCACTGGTTTCAGCAGACATGGCAGAAGGCCCTCAGAATATTTTTAGACCCTTTTGAAGTTAAATACTATTAACATAATACATCTCTAAGGCTCAAGCCAGGTAACAACTCTAGGACTATGCAAGAATTAGAGACACCACATAAAAGCACTGTACATACAGCATGGGTAGCCTGTGGGATCCAGAGAATGGCGGATACACCACAAACAGAGCCTCCACTCCCTCATACTGGTGCATCTGTCCCCCGTAGTCCCCAGCCATTCCTTATATCTGCAAGAATATAATAGAAAGAAAAGGCATAACAGGCTGCTTGAAGACCTGAGAGAAGATGGGAGCACGTGGTGCAGGGTCTCCACTCCCTCACCCAAGTACTACCCAAAAACTATGGGCCCTCTGTTCTTCACTGTGAAGACTGAGCTTCTAGAGTTTAATGGCCAGAAGAGCATCGTGCAAGATGCTTATGCCTAATACAGTTTTTTAGAAGGCAAAGGACTACTGCTGAATGGATCGCAGTTAGAGGCTCTTGACACAATCTGATTTGCAATGTTTACTACTGTAATTATATATTGCAATGAGTACAAATGAGATAGTATGAATAATATTGGATTGCTCAAGGAAGCAAAAAGATTTTAAAGCGAAAAGAACCCTCAGAAGCCTAAAAAGAAAGATTTCTAGTCAATATTTTTGTTGCCTGCAAAAAGAAATTAAAATTCTAGCTTACATTCTCCCAGTATCAATGTTAGATGCAAAGGGAAACAGCAAACAGTTTCCCAAAATATATTTGTGCCTTAATCAACTAAAGGATCAATGACTCAACTGGAAAATGGAATTGTAAGTCTTATTGGACATGATACTCCACAAAAATAAGAGGACAATATGAAGAAGTAAATTGCTGCTCCCACTCCATTTTTGTGGACCACAAAACCATAGGTTAAAAAACCTCAAAGTTCTGATACTAAACATTTGTTTAATAGGTAAAGAAGATATCACAGATGGCTGGGAACAAAGAGCTTCCATCAATCCAGCCAGCCCAGGGTTACATTGCTCCCCTCTGTTAAGCCACTTACGTATGTTCTACCCACTTGCATCGATGTGCAATTTCATAACCTAATCATTACAGTGCATTGGCTTTATCTTCAGAAGGAAGTGGTAGTTTTAACTTTGCAGTCAGGAAACCAATGCACAGAGGCAAAAAGAAGAAGTTTCATTTAAAAAAAAAAGAGTACTTATTAAAAATGGCAACACAGGGATGTAAATGTAAAGCTCCTGCTGTATGGAACAAGGTACCACTTGGACAATAAATGCACTAAGAAACCCAGTAGTCGGATGTGATTGCAACCAGCCTATAAATAGAGACAATTCCAACTGCTCCTATAAATAATGTCTTTGAAAATGATCTGTCAGTCACGTTGTGTTCTAATTAATGAGCCCTGCATGAAAAGTGTGAACTGAACAGAAATGCTCCTGAAATTTGCTTCCTCTCTTGCTCAGTACAACCACTTGCCACCTCCATCGCCACCCAACTGAGCACCTTCATTCTAACTGAAATCAGTGGGAGATACTTAGCACTTGTTAAAAATAAGGTCTAGCTGAATAAATAAGCTTAATAATTTCATGGTAGAAAACAGAACTCACAATCAGTTTCAAGTTCTGATAAACAAGCATTTCTATGTAATAATTCAACCTTAACATGGAGCTTTTAACCAGAAATTTTGAGGCTATTTCACTACATATCTGGTCATTACACCAAAATCACATAGCACAGAAAATTGTTTTGCTTCAGCCTTGAAAACGTCACAGATATTGAAAGAACTTTGCTCAACCTCCAAACAAGAACTGTATTATGGTCAGAGATGAACTACAAAATATTATACTCTAAAAATTATCTGACAAAAATACATGGATAGGTCAGAATTATGGGTATCATTGGCACATTTTAGTAACCACATTTATCTAAGTCCAGTTACCTAAAGATTTACTTAATGGAATAAATACATTCTGCTACTCAACAAAGTAACTATTCATCAATACTAAGGCTAGTATATTCACTCTAGAAAAGTTTGCAATTCAAAATAAGCATTTCAAACAAACTGTATCACAATTTCAAGTGTTTTTCCCCCAAATTTGATCATAGAAATACTAGGAAAAAACCAAAATAATTGGTAAGTGACTGTTACAGCAACAGAGAAAGCTAGTTAGCACCCCTGAAAGCTTGTCTGCTCTTTCAGAAAACTGAATGCAGACATGCTCTAGTGTATTTTGAGACTGCCATGGGCTCACCATCATCCCAGACCAAAATCTCTCTTCAGTGTATGCTCTTAGGCTAGAGCACAAGAAGGCCACTACCCTGCAAAACTTTTTGAGGGCCACAGCATATGCAGAAATGAATTTACTCTGTTACTTTCACCTTCAAACCTACACAGTTTCTTGACCTTTCCACAGTCAAGTGTGTTCAGGAGGTTTTAAGCAACTGGCACCCAGAGTCAGGTGTGAGGATACCAGGAGCTGCACAACCACATCAGCAAGTTCAGACTATAAGCATAGTAATACACACAGTTAACACCTCTGCCAAATTGCAGCAAACCAGTCTCCAACAGCAAGCAGTCTTTGTCTCCTGTATGCAGCACAGCTTTTATGCCATCATGCATTTTAAATCTTCCCTTTGAGACCAGGTTCTCTGCAGAGATGGGAATGTGCATGCTACAGGAAATGAGGATGTTTCACACCCAACAAGTACTGTTGCTGGACATCTGGTGACAGGTGTACCACAAAGGGTTTCAAAAAACACTTAACTCTATCTTTTTAACAGTATCAAGTGTAGGCTTCCTACTCTCCTCTTCTAGGTTCTTATCAACCCAGTGTGTCAGCTACACTGTGTTACTCCTCTCTGTCTCTGTCAGCTGTCTGACCAGAGTTCTCCAACAGCCCTTTTAGTATTTCTCCACACCATCCTTCACATGTGGATTGAGTTTCTTGAGCTGATACATAAAAATTGTACCACTTCTCCTCCCTCACTCTTGTAGCAGATCAGTTTCTTGGATGGCATGTGAAAACAACCAACAGGGTTGGTTTAATAAGTCCCATATCTATGGGGCTTTCTAAGATGAAGTATGAGGCACTCCATACTTGTCCTTCTTACATGGTTTGACTTGTACAAGCAAGAAATTTAATTAGCAAAATGTTCATTCTTCACCAACATGCAACAACATATGGGTGTCATTGGGCATTACAGAACCATGATGACAGTTTAGATTCTCCTCTGTAATTACTCCTCAGCAAACTGATCCCAGGAGCACACATCGGGAGGAACTCTCAGATAAGGACCTCATCTTTCTCAGTGTAATTATGCCACACAGCAGGTGAATTTCTTTTGTCTTTTAGTTGCTTTACATCTGAATCATTCCTTCATAGTGCCCATGAGAAAACATGATTGAGTCTGTGTGATGTGCCTAAAAATCCTATAAAACAGCAGGTAAGCCTTATAATTACACGTTTTCGTCAGTCTATACAACACAGTCAAGAAATATGTGCTTGCAAGGACATTTAAACAAACACAGAAGTATGGATGAAATCTCAACAAATCATCTAAATCACTCTTATGCACTGCTGCAGAAGGAATTACACTTGTATCCCTGCAGAAAAAAAGTCTTACTTTTCCTTAAAACTTCTGAGATAACGCAATATTCCTGAGCAGTTTAGTCTATTGCTTCACTAAGTGTTTAGTTAGAAAGCTTCCCCCAAAGTGTAGCCTAAACATTTGTGTGTGTGAAAATTAGGCCAATTACTATTTGTTTATTTCTGTCCTTCCCTGCCACCTCCTTGGGACAAATATTGATAGCTCTCTCTATAGCAACCTACGGCCCAGCACAAGACTTGTGTATTTGTTCCTACCATCATCCCTCTGTTTTTGTTCTGCTTTCTTTCCTCCCTCCCCCCCCCACCTCAAAGACAAAACAGCTTAAGCATAGCCATATCTAAAATCTGGCATGACATTAATTTGCAACAGTTAGCCTATTTCTGTAACTCAACTCCATAAATGGGCTCTGAAAAACTCCTATTCAACCGCTGATGATGACTGATGTAAGGAAACACTTTGACACAACCTGCTAGAATCCATGTTTCAGATTTTGGAAGTTTAACAAAGGAACAAATTAATGTTGAAAATGAACCACTTTAGAAGTTCCAGAAGTAATGCACATATAGCCTAAGTTTTGTTTTCTTTTAAATAAGGATACTACTGACCAACTATACACTGTAGTATGGAATAGCCATGGTATAGGTGCAATGCAAGCTACGGGAAAAAAAGTGTTCCACAGGCAGAATCTTTCCCTACAACAGGTAAAACAACTGGACCAGGAAGGAGGCAGATAAGCTTCTAAGCACACAAGCTCTTCTTTAGATCCACAGAAAAAGCAACAAATCTCAAGGTAACAACAGGTCAGGAACAAGTACTCCAAGTTTTACATCATTATGTTGTTTTATTAGACATTCTGAACAAAACCAGTTATTAGCACTGGGAAGCAAATGTCCATGCTCTAAGCATCCCTTAGTCTATTTTATTACATCATTTTTCTAAGGGGAAAATGTATCAAAGTCCTAGAAAACACAAAAGGAGACTAGAAACAGCAAATTAAACTTATTTCTGTGAAGGAGAAGCAGAATCAGTAACTCTGCTTGAAGAACTACTGATGAACCAGTAATTCCAGTGTAAAAGTTCTTTATACTCATTCCTTCTGTCACTATGACTTGAGATGCATCTGCAACACTGTCTCCTACCTGAGCATTTTGAAATGGAGTTTACAGTTACTTCATTGCTCACCATTATTTTTGGTACAACTCCAGCTTATGCCTTACTGTATAAAAGGGAATAGCACTTCATTTCAATTAGCTGCCTTTCTCTGACAATGTTTAACATGCCACAGGAAAGTGGGTGCCAATCTCTTTCAGAAAATCTCAATATAAATCAAGCAGATTGAAATTACAAATAAAATACTGTTCCGGGGACATATATTAATCTTGGCTAACAGCATCAATTTGCCCTTCCTAAATACTCGTTTATACTCAACAATCAAATTTAATACCACCTGTGTCATTCTATACTTCTAATTTCAGAAAGCAATTAGCCATTCCTTCACTACCAGGACTCCTATGGTCTAAATTCAGTACAATTCCTCAGTGTTTCTTAAGTAGGTTGTCACATTTTCTGTAGAAACCATTAAACTGCAAACTAGCAGTGATATATGTAAATGCTACTGTGAGCATGACTAATCCACAGTCCACACAGCTGTGCAGAATAATGAAGCCCAGAAACTTTTATCTTGTCACTTTCTTCCTAATGACACCTTACGCAAAGAGGAAGAATGAAATGAAGAATAGAGAAACTGTTCCGGCAAACGTGCTCCCAGATTTTCCCTTTGATGAGGGCTGTGTAGAACCTCCCTCCTCCGAGCTGAACACGTGCCAAACGCAGGCATACATCATATGGCAGGCAGAGGCGTGAGCCCTGTGCGTCAGACAGGGAGAGCTGACAAGAGCCATCTCCAGCGCCGCGGGCACGGCCACCTCGGGCAGGAAGGGCTGCGAGCTGCTCACACAGGACACACAGCCCCCGAATGTCACCTGTGTGTCACATGCCTGTGCCCAGTCTCTGATGTGGTGGCACTGTCCTGCTCCTAGCTCTGCAGTGACAGAGCTTGCAGGGTTGACGCCACTGATGTCATCATTATTACCTAATGATGAAAAGCTGGACATGAGCCACCAATGTATACTCGCAGCCCAGAGAGCCAAGCGCATCCTGGGCTGCATCAGGAGAGGCATGAGCAGCAGGGCTAGGGAGGTGGTTCTGCCTCTCTACTCTGCCCTCGTGAGGCCTCACCTGGAGTCCTGCATCCAGTTCTGGGCTCCTCAGCATAGAAAAAGATGTGGAGCTGTTGGAGCGAGTCCAGAGGAGGCCACAAAGATGATTAAAGATCTAGAGAACCTCCCCTATGAGGGTAGGCTGAAGAAGTCTGGGTTGTTCAGCCTGCAAAAGAGAAGGCCTCGAGGGGAGCTTATAGCAATCTTTCAGTATCTAAAGGGGGATTATAGGATAGAGGGGGAGAGACTTTTCAGCTGGTCAGATTATAATAGGACAAGGGGGAATGGTTACAAGCTGACAGAGGGGAAACTTAGACTGGAGATTAGAAGGAAGTTCTTTACCTGGAGGGTGGTTAGGCACTGGCACAGGTTGCCCAGAGAGGTTGTGGCTGCCCCATCCCTGGCAGTGTTCAAGGCCAGGCTGGATGTGGCCCTGGGCAACCTGGTCTAGTGATTGGTATCCCTGCCCATGGCAGGGGGGCTGGAACTAGATGATCTCTAAGGTCCCTTCCAACCTGCCCATTCTATGATTCTATGCAATAAAGGACTCACTGACCTGTTTGCTGAGTGTTTCATTGTGTGTATATACAATTAGCTTGAGGGGCTTAGAAATTAAACACCATGTTTTGATTAAAGGAGTTACTTATTTCTCAATTCTAAACAGTCCTTTTATCCCAAGGCCTGTTGGGATAGGACAAAGGGTAATGGCTTTAAATTAAAGGAGGGAAGATTTAGACTGAATACAAGGCAGAAATTTTTCACAGTGATGATGGTGAGGCAGTGAAATAGGTTGCCCAGGGAGGTGGTGGGTGTCCCATCCCTGGAAACATTCAAGGTCAAGTTAGACAGGGCTCTGAGCAACCTGATCTAGTTATAGGTAACCCTGCTTGCAGCAGGTGGTTGGACTAGATGACCTCTAAAGGTCCCTTCCAACTCTAACCTTTCTATGATTCTAAGTGAAACAACCTTACAGACTGTTACCTATTTCTTAATTAAGATGATATTCTACATTTGTATATAACACTAGTAAATGAGTATAAATAGTCTCCATAGATGGTCTCTATCAAGTATAAATTTAAGCTCATCCTGTAGCAAACCCATGCTGGTTTTGTTGCATTATTTTAAACCCCTGCCAGTATTTAATGAGGTAATTTACTCATTTATCTCTCCATCAGATGCTGAAAAGCAGGAACCTAATGCTTCTGCTAACACACAGAACCACACTAGCTTTCCATCTCTAGGTACCTCACACCTATATGGATGAAAACTTTCTTTCATAGCAAGAAAAGTATCTTTCTATATTCAGAAACTGCACCTCTTGGCTACCTCAACTTGTTCAGGAATTTCCACTCATTTTCTACTTCATTAACATATGCACAGCTTTCTCTTCCACTTCATGCTGCTTCTATCTCTATGTTCCTCTTTCTTCCCATCCAAATTTATCATCTCAATAGTTTATCTCCTTTCCCTTCACCCTGATTTTAAAAGAAAAATCAAGGATTACCTACTTACAGCTGCCTCATTGCTCATTCTAGTTCTATAAAATATTTTTAATCACCTCTTCTTGCTAAACACCTCCATTTAAGACTATGATATCTATTATTCTTTGTGCATAGCCTGGAATAATGGACTTCATTATAAACTAGCCCATAAGTAGCTATGTCATCAGCACTACAGTATATGTGTATTATCTGTATGGAGCCCACACTGCACATATACATACATATGCATAAACACACAGAAGAGATACTCAATTAGGTAGCTCAATAAATTTTAAGAATTTAAATTCAAGAAAAATTAATTGATCCTAGCTTACTTAAGCCTTTATCCTCTACATACTAGTGACAGTACACTAAAACATTCACAGCATGTTAACAGGAACAGCTATTAAATAATAAACGTCTTATGATACTGTTTTCAGCAGCTGCTTCAGCATTTTAACTCTCACTGCTTAATTTCTAGCTCAGTTAGGAAAAATAACTATATCCTATGCCACCAAGTAAAACACTAGGCATTATTCAAAGAATAATAGCAACCTCAAAATCGAGATATCCACTGTAGAGAACTATTGTTCTTTGTGAAGAAACATGTCATCTCCTGGCTTCTCTCTGCTTATCACTGCAAGAGCTCAAAAAGCAGCTTTTAGCAGAAGAGTCTAGGAGCCTTCATTGTGGAGATCACCGGGTGTTTTGCCTTAGCTAATGTCAGTAGTTCAGCTCTTTCTCCAACCCACCACTGGCTAAAGGCAGCCACTACTACCCTTATTTCAGATGTAGTTATTTGGGAGCCACAGCATAGGTCACTCGGAGAACCAGTGAAAAATCAACACATCAAAACCTTCTGTATTTCTATTTTCTTTAAATCAGTGCATCCTAAGGCAGCACAACTCCTAGGTCTATGCAAGGGAAATAGAGACAGCCTGTGGGTAGAGGTGTGACAAATGCAGGGACCCTGAAATCACACTCTCAGAATCACTCTGAAGTATCACTAGAGCAGATGCAACATCTGGACCATACCATACAGCTTGACTCATTATTCTGAATAAGATTAATTCTGTTTTATGTTTCCACAACAAGACCAAAACACATGAAAAATTAATTGCCCATAGAAATTTCCTCAATAAATGTGAAAAATCTTCAGGCTTCCAACATGTTTTTAGTCTCCTTTTAAAGGAACATTAAAAATAACTGCCTTTTTTTTTTTCCCTCCTGAGAAAGTGTTAGCTTTTCAAACAATCAAACTCTCCTACTGAAATGCAAAAGCCTATCAGACAACTGTTCTAAGGACTGCATTCATTAAAGTCAGCTATCAATCAGTCACAGTGAAACTTTCCTTCAAACACGCTACAGAATTTGCATATAGCCCTGCTCACTGCTGCTGAGCGCTAGGTAACAAATCATTCCTTTCATTTCATGCTACAGTTCCTCATGATGTACTATCATTATTTAAAACATGAGAATATATTGGGAACTCATTACAGTTCCTTACTTTGTGCTGCGTATGCTATGCACCAGTCCTGCAAACGCACACCTCCATTTTTCTATCCAGTTCCTTACCAATCATGAGGATCTCCACTAACATTTTTATATTGACAAGGAACTCTTTGTCTGAGGTTTTAACTAGCAAAATGAGAAGTCTGGATGGACTTACTGCATTATGGAATATAAATTTCATTACATTTACTAAAAACAATCTGCAGCTGAACACAGAAAGTGTTTTATGGTTAGATTTTAAACAGCATACCAAGAGGACTAGGAACAGCTCACATCTCCTGCTCTGCTGACTCTGAGACAGTCAAGAGTCTCATTCCATTTAGTGGTGGGTTTTACACTTGACTTTCAGATTGATAGTATTTCAAACCAGTTAAGACTTAGGTTCTAGGCCTCATGCTTCAAGAAAATAAGCTCCCAAAAATGAATCCTAAAGACTGATACAGCAGAACAATAAGGAGGGGCCAAGAATATTAAATTTTAATGATACGGAATTTGGAAGGATCTGTTACGTGGAATATAATGTCAATGGAATAAAGGAAAACAGCCCTCTGAGCCAGCAGGAACCAAGTTAACTTGAAGAATAGACAAAAGGGCACAAAGCTAGGCAGTTGCACTTCTAGCACAACACACAGCCTCCATGGCAATGCTGCTTCTAGGACCGTATCTGCCAGCCCTGCACAGCAAGTGGAGCAATGCACCAGATACACAAGTCAGCTCCCTTTTGAACAACACTGGGAGACTTCTAGCACAGTTGTACATTTTCTCATGCATAGATGATCACCAAATTGCTGCTCCAGGCTGTAAGCAAGACAACTCTGCATCAGATTACATTCAGATCTTGCTTTCAAAGTTCAGTTCTGCTAGGACTACAATTATTTTCTTTAAAGGAAAGAAAGAAAAGCTTAGTTTTCTTTTCCACAGCAACAAGAAAGCTTCATGCAAGTTCTGTGACCTGAAACCTTACCTACATTTTTCAGTAAACCAGTGAACAAATTTGAGGTTAACCTAAGTCAGTCAGCTTTAAAGAAATCTGACTAATGTCACATTATGCTTTACAAGACCATCACCACCAGCATTATGTTTCAACTATTACACAGCCCAATGAAACATGCAACATTATCCAACCTACCTGATGCTCTCCTGGTGAATCGGTTTATCGCTGGAGCTGAAAGAGAAGCAGACACTGCAATTAGATTCTTTTTTGTAACAGTCTAACACACTTTAAATATAACACTGTTATACAGCATTCAAAGTGCAATAACTACAAAAATCTGTTCATTTTTTATTTTTATATCTTTATAGAAACCCCTATTAACTTCATATACAAACTCTGAAGCAGCTTTGAAAGAGAGATGGTGGATTGCAACCAGTAACCTTTCAAGACCATTTTCAGCTTCTTAAGAGAGTCACTGTTACTTATTGCTGTTTATAAGTGGTTGTGAAACATTCAGATCTGCATTTCAATTATTGATTAAGAGCACAGAAATTGGCATCTTGCAAACAATGATGCAAGCACGGATTAAAAAAAAAATGTAAAAAGATGAGTTCTACTTTTACAAAATATACCTATTAGAAAACTGGCACCAGAGATAATCCTATAGAGAAACAGACTAATTTGCAATCCCATCTGAAAGATCAACTTTTGCTTCAAATAACCTTTAAAACTCCTTGGGTAAGTCAATAACAATNNNTCCCAGTTTTAGAGTGCAAATGACTGGTTTATGGTGCCACCTTGGCACATCTCCAACTGTGTGCTGAAAACATTTGGAATCAAACTCCTGTCTTGTTTCCAACTGGGAGAGATCACAAAATGCATCTTAAAGCACACAGTTCTGCCCCTATATCATTTCCAGCTTTTTCAAGAACTACTAGAGATAAAATACATATAGAAAATGTTGTATTTTGCCTCCCAAACACAACCCTGAGTCTGCTACTAATTAGTATGAAACACTGGTCTTGAACCCTACTTTTATGTGATACTGTTTTATTCCAGCAGTTAATGTAAGAAGAAAATCTGAATGACCTAATTTCAAATGTGGGCAGAAGCTACATTAAAAATGTATGCCCTTACAGTGCTTATTAATATTCAACCTTAAAAACTGCTCTTCGTGTTTACATGGAATTGAAAAATGAAAAATATTGACATTTTTTATTTTATCCGACTTAATTTTGCATGGGAGTTATGCCTCATTTCTTGAACTTCCAAGCCAAGATAAAGAGAAAATAAATTGCTGAGAAAAAGAAGAGAATAATAGCTTGAGATGCAAACTGACTTTTTATTCCTTTGGGGAGAAAACACCAGAGCAAAGCTACAATTCCTGAACCACAGTCATAGCTGGTTTGTGCAAGCACATACTGTAATGACCAGTCCAAATGGCAAGAAATACACAGGGAAACCTGACTACAGTGGTTCAGAGTGCTGGTCATGAGCAAGGAAACCTCTGCTGAAGAAGCTATCACAAACCGCAAATGTATATATAAATAAACAAGAGTAACATAACCACCACCTTTATTTTTAAACATGAATGCTAATTTATCTCAAAAACTACATTTTTTTAAATAAAAAGACAAGAAATTTAGACATTTTTATTAGAGCAGACATCACATTTTATCCAGCTACTGTTTTGTAATACAGGGGACTGTTTCATTCCTCAAAACTGTTGCTTTTTTTCGCCAGAGTTCCAGGCCAAATTCATTTCAGGTCACCAGTCATGACTGTCACCATTAGATGGCTAAGTTGTTACCTCAGCATGTAAATTAGCAGCAGTTCTCAATAGATGCACTCATATTAAAATAAAAATCTGACATTTATAAGAGGAAAGCATTAAATAAGTGATCTGTTCCCATTCAAAAGCTTTCTCCAGTTTCAGGGTGGAGGGGTGGTATTTGGCTTTGGCTGTCAGTTCTGTACATCATCTGAAGGTATGAAGATTAACTCCTCTAGACAGCCATCTCAGCACATTTTAGCAACACAAAAAATAATACAACATTTAAAAAAGAACATCTAACACAAAACTAATATAATTTGGTGACTACTTCTCTTTGAAACAAGTCACTGGGACTGCCAAAGAGACAAGTGCTTTTCCAGCTACATAATTCTAAATTCACTCTTTTATTTGGCTGCAGCAAGCTTACTTTATTTTACAATAAATTGTACAAATTATTTACTGTTAGGAAAAAAAGGAAAAAAAGATAAAATAACCAGCATGTCAGAACCTTGATAAGCAACTAATCAGTGTTTGAGCAGCAACCAGGCAAAATCTTTCTCCCCAGGCTGGGATTTCATGAAGGTCATCCAAATGTGTTGCTGGGAGATTTAGAAGCAGCACCCACAGCTCTTTGTTATGGAGCAGGATGAACTACTCTCTGTTTCTCTTGTAGCAAATTGCAATATACTTTCAGTGTCCAGAAAGACAGAAGAGTTAGTTTACAAAAAGTTCTCAGATAATCATCATCCCTACAGAAATTTCTCTGATATTTTCACTACAAAGTAGATGCGTGGTCAGCCAGGTCACTATGGTGGCAGGCAGGGTAAACACAGTAAGGAAGGCAAAATAAAGTCTTAGAAGCATTTTGCTGGAGCCATTAAAAAAACCCCAAACAAACCAAAAACAAACAAACAAACAAAGTATCTTTCAAACATGTCAGGAGGTCTTGGCTCAGAAACAAATGGACAAATCGATGGCAGAAATACTCAATAAGAGATATCAAATGCTCCTCCCAGAGCTGCAGCAGCAGCGAGATTTTGAGGGAAGAAGCACTGCTTGCTCTCTGCCTGTGTTTGTTATCATCTTCCCTGGATGTCTTTTTCTAGCCACTGTCCTTACTGAGATCTGGACTAGACTGACTCTTAGGTTTGGACTGAGATGACTGTCCTGATTCACAAGGCTCAGCCAAAAGCAGTACCCAAGCAGCACCATGCCAAGAGACACTCTTTGTGTCCAGGTTTAACTATGAGGACAGCTTTGAAATCCTGCTCACAGGCCACAGGGATATTGTACTTAGAGCTATGAGTTCGAGCCCTGAGCTACACACACACACAAGAAGCAGTGCTTAGGTATTGTGCTTCCCACCCTGCTGCTGCAGCTACTTCTCAAAGGCCTGCTCACCTCTCTCCTCCCAGCTGTGTCCATGAGCAGCTTCTCAGGACTTCAGTGCCTGCATGCAGGCACGGCAGAAAGCAGCTGGCTTGGGAAGGCAATGAGCTTGAGGCAGTGTCTATGTGGCTGCTGAAGTTAATTCTACAGCAAAAATGTACTTTATCTTAAAGGTTATAGTGACATTGGGCTGAGGGTTGGTTGCTCAGAATAATTTCAATAAACTTGCTAGTAAAAAAAAGTTTACAGTAACAGAGTTATGTGTGCAAAATGGAACAGGGACAAAAAACATGGATTGCAAAACCTTGTCATTGCAAAATCCAGAGATTTTTCCCAATAAAGGGTAAAATGGCATGCAGAGAAATTCAGAATGTGTCCAGTGACATTTGATCTTTTTTTTTTAGTGTAAGAGAAAGAGCACTGCACCACAACTGAGTAATGTACTGCTGTTGAAGTGCATGGTGTCACTCCAATATTAAACACAACTCTTCATGCTCTAGTTTGTCTCAATAGTCAAAATCTATTACAAACTTACAGAGGGGAAAATGGATAAAGGGAAGGGAAAAGAGAAATGACACAGATCTGTATCCTGACAAAGTCCTGATTAAATTATAATCCGAAACTGTGCAAGCTATTGATCCTTACATGACATATTACAGCTGTTTTGTTGTTAGCATTACGTAAGAGAGTTTTACCACCTACGATGTTACTTGCTGGTGAATGAAATTCATGTTTGCAAATCCTTGCTCAGATCACTGTACAAAAGTACAGTTTTAAAAATATTTTGGCAATACACATCAAGCAGATAAACAAAAATGACTTGTAAATGATCAAAAAGAGGCTGAAGTGGTTGAGTATATCTATTCACCAAGAACGTAGGCTGTAAAAACAACAAACTACATGAAACACACTAAAATCAAATCTTCCATCACTCAACAACTGTCTAACCATTGCTCCTTTCCCCACTGCACATTACCTCTCATACTATTCTTCATAAGTATTAAGCAGTCACCACAATAGCCCTGCAAAACAGATCATAAAAGCAGCATAATTTTTCAAATAGAGAAGGCAACAGGAGTTGTTTGCCAAGCACCAAGTCCAAGAAGGCAATGCTAAGAAAGGATCCCTAGCTGGCAATCCTCTATATGCTTAACTTGTTCTGATAGCTTGAGCTGTCCCTTTTTACAGACCCAGAATTTAAGTGCTCAAAGTCAAGTTTGCTTCTGAAAGTGTCAGAGAGTCCTGCGCCATTAATGTCACCTGGAATAAGAAGCTAAACACATTGCAGACATTAGACATGCAGCCCTCCTAAGACGTCAGGGACTGTCAGCCTGGGACTTAGCAAGAGGTTCAGCCTGCCAGGGGCTGCTAAGGACATGCTCAAGTGCTCTCTGACAACTAGACCTTTAAACTGGTGCCTTCTTGCAGGTCTGCAAACTAGGGCAGATTCTAATATATTATTTCAGGACTTACACATTATTCCCATGTTATAATTAGTGTTGAGGTTAAATACATTTGTTTTTAAAATGCTACTGTGGAGCAACACACTTTCACGGCCATGTTTTGAGATGTGCATACAGCCATTGTGCCACAAGTTAACTGGTTATTTAACCTGTCATAACACAAACCTTGAAAGAGAGGCAAAGAAATCTTTCCCATTTTATCAGTTAAGAGATTTAAGATCTTACAAATAATTGATGCTACACAATTACTAACACTGAAAATAAAAAGGTGAAATGGCTGTCTGATGTGTAAGACCAATGACACAATGCAGTCACAGCCATTACTGCGACTGCAATGCTGCTTTTAAAAAGCATATCTACTTTTCCCACCTTATCAGCTCATTCTAGATTTGGGCTTTTTTATCTTTTAAATTTTTTAATCTATCACTTCTTTCAGCTTAATGTCCCATAAAATTATTAAGTGAAGACGTTGCTAGATTGAGTTTTTGTATCTTAAATGTGCATTCTGTTACACAGTGCTGCAAGCCACACATAGCATGTTTCCCCTTGGAAAGTCATCCTCATTGTTTGTGACCAGTCATTATCTCATTAAAAGCAATCGGTCATCTAGATAAGAGGAAAAAAAACAAACCAAACCATCATTCACAGCAATATTTCTAATCCTCAATTATACCACAAGCTGCAATAAGTTGATTTCTGCTAGAATTTGTCTGGGCACAAGCTGAAGACATGTACTGCTGTGGAAGTCCTGGTTTGGAGTACTTGCTGCCCTCAACTCCAGGTTACCCAGTACGCATGATGAAACTAACAGTGTAGATACAAGAAGATTTCTACCTCACCAGAGACAATATATTTTGAAAGCAAAAAGGGAATAT
This sequence comes from Bucco capensis, assembly GCA_013396975.1. NCBI lineage: Eukaryota > Metazoa > Chordata > Aves > Piciformes > Bucconidae > Bucco > Bucco capensis. The sequence goes on along the minus strand of VWZO01013362.1, from coordinate 53,276 downwards.
GAAATTGACCCTAAAAATATGAATGGAACAAAGGTATGAGGGACATCAGCCATCCTGGGACATGCCCTAGACTAAGGCCCAAGACTTCCCACAGAGCCAAAACCTAAGCCCTGGAGTTGTTGCTTTAGTGTGGTCACCACCTATAGATTCTATATGTCTTTCACTCTCTGTTTTGTACAATTTACCAAATTGCTATTTCTGCCTAGTAGAGTGGGCTGAGGGTTTTTTGTTTGTTTTTTTTTAACATGATCACTATGCCCCAACACCACTAGCAGTAACATCCCCCTTTGCTAAGCAATTTAGCACCATTCCAAGGCATACAGCCATAGCATAGTTTACAATGGCTACTAAAACCCATCTGATACAAGATGACAGTAATGCTTCTTAAGAGTATCTTCTTACCATCTGTAAATGGCTTCTTTCCACTTGAAATTTCAGAAGCTATTTTAAGAATATTATGGTTATTTGCTTTCTAACACCGTAGCGTAGGCGTTTAGATCCAATTTTTTGTTCTTCCCTGCTTTCTAATTTTGCTGCCTGAAGCATATTTACTAATGTATGCATGTTCCCTATCAGAACAGGAGAAAAACTGGTCACATTCTGCCAAAGCTCTACCAGCTACATCCAAATCACTTGGGTGGTGCCACTCATCTGTAAAATTACCAAATTGATGTTTTAAATTACATTAGGCTTCTCATAAAATGAAGAATAATCTGCATCTGTCCTTGAAACAACATTTCTGTCAAGCTGTAAAGCAGACCATCCAAGATTTTATAAGAGTGACCTGTTCTCCTAAATTCCTGATAGCCAACAGCTTCCCTTAACCATTACACAAGAGTGCTTTAGACATTTTTTTTACAAAGTTTTGGCCTATGTCTTTTGTCTCTTGATAGTACCTTCAGGATATATTTATTACAAAGGAATCATGTTGCAATCTCAGTGATGGTAGTGGGTTGGAGAAGATGTCATAGGTGTCAGCATTCTTCTCTGAGGGAGTACACCTTTGTGTAGAGTTTATAATTATCTCATCTATTTTATATGGTTTAACAACTATGAACATAACTACTCTTTCCCATGCACATTCATACTACCCATGTTTAATCCAAAGCCTCAAACCTTTTAAGACTCAGGTTTTCCTACTAATAGTCATGTTTTTGTCACTTTGCCATTAGGTTATTACAATAAATCCTAAATGGGCAAACACCATTAAAACCTTCTGAAGTTAAGATTTTATACAAGCTCTCTGCTTGCTTCCTAGGAATACGTTGGAAGAAATGTGTGGTACAAAGTACCTTGATGAAGAAGCACATGAATATGCACAACCTGCAATCTGCATTGTCTGCTTATTCACTTCCCGGTGAAAGTCAAGATTTTGGACTTGATGTGTATTTTAAAGTTTGCATATTTTAAGAACCTTACGTACTTAACAGCAAGTTTTTCTTGCACTCATGATAATTCATTCTCAGCTAGTCAGAATTAAAATAGACAATTTTATTAGCTTTCAGATCACGAGGTACAGCACATTTTCCCACTTGGTTCTGATAAAGAACCTCACAATGGAGAGTTACATAGACATAACATCCTGTCAACAATGCCAAAAGAGCTGCAGAAGGGTATATGAGCAAAGTCCATTATCTAATGCATTTCTATTACCCAGAAGGACATCAAGTGAGGATATTACAAATGACACTTCCCAAATTGCACAGCTGGCTATCATTTTCCCCTGAACTGGCCACGTAAGGACTTGTGGCAATTAGGGGTGACCACTTTCCAAGTGACCAAAAGCATCACTCTCCCTTGAACTGAAGAAAGGGCAAACAGAACATGGCCCTCATCTCCATGATCACCACCATCCCAATCCTGAAATTCCACATTGAATGGCTAACTCTCACTTTTGGAACATGACACTTTATGGTCAGTTATGTCTCTTCTCACAAACACAGGCATGCAGAATGTGTTGCAATTCAGAGCATAGTATGTAGCACAGCACAGTTTGTACTCAAGTCTTGATACAACCGTTGCAACACTTGTGTGACTGTGACCAAACACAGACCCATAGTGCTGCATGTTACTGTCCCAGGGCCAAGATGCAACGACCAGCAAGGAACACAGCATATATAGAGTAAAATGCCTTTGTTTAGGTTCTTTTTCCAAACTTGCACTTATCTCTATCTGTTTTTCTTTTCCATGGTAACAATTAAGAACTTTCCCAGAACCTTGTAGGATTATAGCCCAGACTACACAAAACACATATCGAGAATGAACAGAAGGCTCAGTTGCCTAACTTGGTATGGACATTTTTGTGCCCCAAAGGCAGTATCTGTGCATAATGATACTAAATGTTGTCACTTGAACCCGTTTATAAATCTAGTCTTTATTCTCAAAATGCCTCTTACTGAGTCAGTACCTGTGCCTCCATTATGGAGCCTTTGAGACCAAATAATTCAGTTCTCAAGAGAATGGAGAGGTCAGAGAGATACCACAGCATGAATAGACCTTATGGACAGATTAATAGGATATGTCTTTTCTGTCCTGAACTAATCGACTTGTGCAAGAGAGGTGAGGAGTGGCAAAGGAATCTGCAGATACCAATTTACTTCAGTACCTTCTGCTGTATTAGTGTGGAAAAGGTTACTGGTGGCACCTGAACAATGTCCCCCAGGAAAAGGGGTGGTCAATGTACAAATACAAAGACCTGCCTTCTGTAATTTGTTTTCTTTCATTAAAAACATTTTGAGATGATGCAAAACTAAATCTCATTACTTGTGGATCACATTCAGAAATACCTAGTAGTGAGTAATGGATTTTTCAGTGCTCCTCCATTTTGCTCAATAGTCTGGGCAGCATTTGAAAAGTTGCATCTGTTGTAAGTAAACTCTGGCATCACATTCACTTTCACTCCCATTTTGCTCCTGGCTAGTGAAGTTTGAGAACACTGTCCTGACTTCCTTCAGTAACTATCTGTGAGATTCCTACCAGGGGCCAACTTTCCATGGCTCTTGATAACAAAACTCTCCAATAGGCTGATTAGTCACCAAGCAATGAAATAACTTTGGCATAAAATAATGGTCTTCCACCAGAGGGCTTTTGAAAAAAAATAACCTACCATGCTCCCAGTTTGTATTCCTTAGCAAAATTACATTTGATAATGACACCATTACCTGAAATACAGCTAAAACAAATCACAACAAACATGTGGTCATGATCCAAAGATCCCTTCCCTCTAGACCCATTCAAGAGGTCCAACACACACTGTTTCACATTGCCTATTTACAGTTACCTACCCAGACAGATAATTTGAGATTTGGGTACTGAATAGGGAAGTATACAGATACAAAATAAAGGCAGGCTAAAAGATGCAGCTGGAGATCTGGAATCTTGTTCAGATTCTCTGCTTTGGGAACATGGCAGAAACTCCTTCCTCAACCTCTACTGCCTTTCAAGAAATTCTACTTATTTTAAAGCAGGTAAACAGAAAAGGTCAAGACTGCATAAAAAAGGGAGAAATGGAAAAACTAAGGGATGACTCTGTTTGACTTGTTACATGTCAGACTATCAACCCACACCTCCAAAAAACCAGTCATGTTCCTCAGGCAACACTATATTCCAAGAGCAAGCACTGAAAGCTCTTCTTTTGAAGCCAAGTCAATGTGCAAGCAAGCATGCTAAAAAAGCAGGTAAGACAGTTGACTCTGACCTACTGATCTGGATATTCAAATGTCCACAAAGACAGGCTGGATTTTCTTTTCCAACTTACTGGATTGTGCATGGTTTAGATACTCAACTTCATCAATTTAAGATAAACATTACTTTTAACTTACATTCCCAGCATCCACATTAGGTTACTGGAAGTGAAGATGAGGAGTACTGCTGCTGATTTTTCTCGTAAAAACTATTCTGGACAAGGAAAAATATTTTAATTCCATCTTTTGTCCTACTAGTGAATTCACAGCAAAATAAAATTTACAAGTAAGGACAACTTTGTTTTTAAAAACACCGACATGAGACAAAAATGTATTCACTCTTTACAGGCCAGGTCTATATATGACCTTCATGCTAAGTGTAACCAGAAGAGCACATGGTTTAATGTAGAATTCTATAATAGTTGTATGGCAGGAGTCCATAGTAATAACCACAAACTGTCTTTTGTATAAATAATTTGCTAAATAACAGTACAAGTTAGGATTATTGAGCCATGCAATCTCTTCAGTGTACAGACAACACAGTTCTGCATTCACTTCATGTGAGGTTGTCCTTGTGGTGCTCTGCACCCATTGGGGAGGACTGGCTGTTGGGGATACAGCAGCTATCCAAGGCCATAGCCATTGGTGAGTTTCATCTCACAGTCTAACTGGAATTTGTGTGACTTTCCAATTACAGACTACCAAACTTCAACCTTCTTTCCATTCTCCAAAGTACAATCCCTATATGCATTTGATTCCCCATTCTATAAAGACAGAATCCAATGTCAAACAGAAAGTACACTAAGTTATCTTTAGAAAACAATGCAACTGTTGAATCTTTAATGCGATTTGTAGAAGAAAAAGCACAAGACTAGTTTTATAGAGAAAAGAAACTTTACTACCTAACATGCACTCCGTAAAAAGCTCTAACATTGAGACAAAAACCTAAGTTCATCCCTTCACCCTAAAAAAAAAAAGGGTAGTTCTACAGCTCTATAAACTGTTTTGTCCTGGAATGTAGAGCACAAGTTAAACAATGTCAGTTTCTAGCCAGAAGTAAATATAAAGTAGAGTTTCCGGAATGAATGCGTAAATCTTCTTGGCTCTGCCTTTACATTTTTAAAACAGCCCATGTGTTTATATTCTGACCTTTGTACACTTTCCAAATGAAAACAAAACAACAAAAAAAATCAAATAAATACTTCTCGGCAATAACCAGACTCCTGACACTTTCCCAGTCTCACTTACAGTAACAGGTAACTACCCTCAGTAGTTACTGAGTGTAATACCAATTATGTTTCTATTTTTGATAGCCAGGAAGGAGCGTGCTTCCACAGAACCTGACCTGTCCATTTAAAACTAGTTTCAACACAAACTATTCGAACACTGGAAATAAGAGTAATTTCATTTTGCAAGTAACACACCAATTCCTAAAAACAAGCAATTAATAAGGGCTATTGCATGCTCTGTTGCTATTAACTGCTGTCAGTAATAACCATCTCCTTTCAAGAAAACTGCTTCCTGCTTGATTTCTTCTGCATTGGTTCATGGAAAAACGTTATAGCACCACATTATCCATCTGCTGCTTCTTACTAGCTTCTGAACTTGCTGAACAATTTCAATTAAATTTAACAATTAAGAAAGTCTCAAAGGAAAGAATTTCCTGTTTATTTGTGAAAATTATCAGCTAATACCAAAGTAGCACCCACCATGAAGTAAAAGTCACATAAATTCAGTACTGGTCTGCCTCATTTGTTCTGCCTGCCAGCTAATCAGTACTAAAGAGCTCTCCACATCAGCAATAGATGGTTCTGACCCAGGTACTCAGATGCTGCCCCTATCCGAACACTTCCACAATGACATCCAGTGGCTCAATGGCATCCAACTTTGGCAGTAGTGTGAAAGTCAGGTCTTTTTAGCAGTGTTTACAAAAGCTCACCTTAGGAAACTTTAGAGACTATGCCACATGATCAAAATTCCCCAAAAAACAAAGTCAGAGCGCAAACATCTACACACTTGCATGGAGAGCACACTTATCTTTCACATGCTCATCAAATCGTTCTTCAATTGAAACTTCCCAAGATTCCAAGACTTCCCAATCTCCTTACACATCCCAAAGCCTACATCTGTGCTGAATGCAATGATGTGAAGGATGGACTTAGAGAAAGCATGACACTGTTCCTCCTCTTGTTTCAATTGTTTTGAGGCCATAACCTGAAATAACAGAATGGCCATGTTCATATGACAATATATTGCTAATAGACAGCAAGCCAGGGTGCACTTCAAAAAACAACTCTGATTTATGAGTGTTCCTAAGAAAGCAAAACCAGAAGAAACGACTTCTTTTTGCAAGTTGGAAAATGGAAATGAATCTACATCTACTCCCACCTCAGCTGCCAGCAGCAGCTACATTCCAGCTGAAGGACAAAACTGATAGATTAGCAAGGGAGAAATGCAGATAAATACTGCAGATAATTTTTTACCAAGAACTGAAGTCAGTAGTAATGAAGAATAAATAATCATCTATCTGCTTTCAGACCAATTTTTTATAGGTGCATTAGCCATTAAATAATATTTCCTGTAGGCTTAGGCAACAGGAAGGAAGACTGTTAACTCTATATTTAAATTACCTCACAAATGCTTAAATAATGTAGTGGTGAAGCCTAGATCAGAACTTCTTATGTTTTGAGTACCTATTAAAAACCAATAGAGACAGACAAATTATCAGCTAAAAGATGGCTTTTAGAGAAAGAAGCTTGAATGTTACTCAAAATTATTGAACAAAATAGCAAAACATTATGCATTAAAAACAGGGGAAGAAACCAAACAGAACTAAAGATAAAATGATGACTGGGTCTAGCACTAAAGAGAGTGATGGAGAAGCAGATCTATAAAGGTACTGAATGCTAACTCCTCAATTTCCATAAAAATCAGGCATATTTAGGGGAAAATATATATATATGTCCCTCTAACATTTAATAGTGTGTATTATTGAGAACCTACATTTTCCAGAATTCATGCATAATGAAAAAATAGTTTTATTAGAATGGTAGAAAACTGTCTTCAAAGCCTTAAGAAAATGTTAACATATGTCTATAGTACACATCTTAGTTATTTCTGGCTGTAAATGTGATAAGTATCACAAACAATGTTTTAAAAGAGAATAAGAAATCTCAGGACAATACCAGCTCTCCATTAAACCAAGTTTTTGTCATTGAAGCTCTTAGCCATTGTTAATCCAGCAAGTGTTTAAATATACTTACTAGCTTGCAGATATTCATTTGCAAAACATCAAAAAAGTAAAGCTTAAAAATATCTTGATCAACACCCAGTTCAAGGACTTGTGGCATTAGTCTGCACTTCTTATCAAATGATGGCCTAAAGATGGAGTTCCTTAAGCATCAATGAAATGAAGTGTTACAGCTTCAGAGAGAGGATCCCAAAGGGAACAAGTTCAGGGCTGTTATAATAATGGGAAACAAATCAGAAGGACCAGATCAGTGAAGTGACAATATAAACTCTTTTATGGGGTCCAAAAGAAAGGGCATAACAATGCTGTCACAGACAGCTTGAGTTCAAGTTAATCCTTACCCTGCAACAGCTCCAAGTGCCTTATAACTCACAGCAAGGGGTTTCATTTTTCACACTAGTATTACAAATCTGTCATTAAAATTAGAATGGGAGAACACACCAAACCTTTCAGCCTGTACTCTCAGGCTAGCAAGTCTGAATGTTTACACTTGGTTCCAGTTTGTATTCATCCCAACACTGTGGATTCTGTACATCTTTTATTTATAGTCTATACTGAAGCTTTGCAAGGAATGTTTTCTATCCAGTGCTGGGCAAGGATTTCTTTTTTTCCTGTCTGGTATGTCTTCCAACAGACATGTCTCCTAAGAAGTTACACTATGAAGAGACTACTGCTCTTCAGAAAAACACATTGTACATCTGCATCACAGCAATTCAGAAGGGGCTGATGCTGTTATAAAGATATTTATACAAGCAGGAGAGTAACTGGAACAAATTTGAGCAGGAAAGATCATGTTACTTCTCCTCCTTTCAAAATCTATTTTATATAGCAATTTTCCAGTCCCTCCATTAAGGGAGTCTTCATAATATTTACTAATTGGCCGTTTTAGCCCAGCCTTACAAAAACCACTTTAGTCAAATAACAAAGAGTACGTGTAGGAAAGCTACTCAAGCCCTCAGCTCCAATTTCTTGCTCTGATGATTCTTTCTTAATATTAATATCATTAAGCAAAGCAATTTAAGAGGCAAACATACAAGTGAAAAAACACTTTTTGCTCTATAGCATGTTTTTTACCACTGTACGTTCCATTATCCAGAGTACAATAAGGCAAGGCTGACTAAATCAAAATTGGGGGGTTTTGTACTTGTCACTTCCTCAGTTTATCTGTGGTCCACAAATGCTAAAGGGATGCCTTTTAAAGAAAGGATGGCAAACTGCCATGTGGCAGTTGTTCAGTTCACTCTGCATACCTTGCACCTACAACCTGCATTTTATTCCCATTCACTTCAGACATCCTTGCCTGTCTGCATCTCATTTCATTCCACATCTCACACTTCTTTTGTGTGACATAGTATCATTTAAAATGCTGAATGAGGCACTGGAAATTAGATTAACATCATCTTTTTGATGTAGCCCCAAAACTGTATGTCTTCTAGTTTACTTGCTGTATCAATTTAAGTCTCAGTGTACTACACTGCCTAGAGGCTGCAAATAGAAATTCCGTGTGAATACTTCTGCTATTTTTATCATCAAATCACAAAACCTTGAACTAGAGCTCTTCAGATTTTTAAATGAAAAACAGAATTGACAAGTATGAAGTCTTTCTTCAAGGAAAAATGTAGTAACATCAGTCAATTAGAAAGAAGAGAAAACAAAGGATACTTAAAAGCAAACTTCACCCTCTGCAACATCGTGTGTAGTACTATGACTGAAAACTGCTCTACAGCAAAAAAGCATCCTATAAAGAAAAAGATTAAATAAAACTCCCAAGTTTGTAATTACTTGTCACAATCAAAATTCACAGTAAGACATCCTAATTAGTTCCATGAACTAAAGAGGTTATCATTCCTACCCAGTAAGTGAAAAGGTTAGCCTGAAAGGAATCCCTGAAATGATACGAGTTTTCAGTATAAAACCTCTACACAAAGCTATCTAGAGCTGTCTGTGTTATCAGTGTCCCAAAGAAAAAAAAAATACACATATTTTCTTTAGAATTCTCCTTTTAGAATCCTCTGCTTTTAAAAAAATACCATAATTGATGGATGTTTATGGTCATAGATTTACTGGTCTGTAGTAACTCATACATACATGGACTTCATCTTTTATGTACCTATATCCATATCACAACCTACAATATTAAAAAGACTATGTGATAAACGCATCATCCCTAGTAAGAGCACCTCTTTTTCTTCTAATTCATGTCCATCAAGACCTATTTGAGCAGAAAAGAATACCAAGCCATTTTGAATGGCCCCTTTTATCAAAGCCTTCTCTCTCCTTCATTCACTTTTTAAATATCACTCACCATTTTAAAGAACAGAACTTCTCCATAATTACACTAATTTCAAGCTCAAAAGAGCAGCTCAAACCTGGAGCTGGAATAGTTTTTCTATAGCATAGCTTTAAGGCATTCCTATTAAAATAATAGTTGGTGAAATAACCACTGTGGGTTTTATTAAGCACTAAAGAAAGGGACACTACTAAATATTTCATTTTTCCATCAGCACCAAAACCATCTGCACACTCTATGAAGATGGTAGCTGTGCCCACATGTGACTTTCTTGACAATGACCACTATTGTTATTTTCTTGAAACGTAAAACAGTTGAAAGCAATTTGGATTCTCCATCAGGTTGAAACTTTCATCTGGATACAAGCTCACCAGAACAGAAGTGCTATTAGTCTCCAGACATCGTAATACAATAGATGACTACGTCAAAACATTTAAAGATCTCCCAGCATCAGATGACCAAGTTCACAGTCATACAATGGACTGACCACTAATTTCAGCTTAAGTTTGTATTTATGCTTTTCTCAAATACTTTTCAGTGCCAAACAGAATTTCAATAGAAAATTCAGGACATAAATTTGTGATGTATACAGGAGGTGAGCAGGGATATATCTCAGTAAAGAAAATAACAGCAGAGAATTTAATGCTCTCACTCTCACATTTGCTCTCTATGCTTTTATATTCCTCCCCTTCAGTTCTGACCTTCCTCCTTCCTCTTGCTTTTGCCTTTGCATTCTCCTTTACCACTCACTGACTCCTTTTTCTGCATCTTTGTCCTGCCTTCTACCTTGTCTTCTTGTTTCTTTCATCACTGCCCTGACAAATGAAATTTCACAATCCAGAGGTGATCTTTGATACTGGAAAATGAGAAGTGGGGCAGCAGCCTGTACCTTGATTAATCTGTACCTTGTGACCTAAATGTGCAATTTCCAAACCATATGTTCCAGATTTACAGGAGCAGCTAAGGCCAATAAGTCTACAGAGATTTGACTGTTCAAGGTAGATTTCCCTCATACTGAGAGTTCTCACTGGACAGAACTACAGAACAGAATGCAATACTTTTGCCTAACAGACTGGGGACAAACCCTGAGATACGTATGAATTAAACCAAGTTTAACTTACTGACAGATGCATGCAGCACCTCTGTGCAGGTTACAAACACTAGGCCATTATGTTGGGTTTTTTACTTCAACAGGAGTACATTCTAAAAACAGGCAAGGTAATGTTTCTTTGGGAAACAACCAAAGTCAGCAAGTGACACCAATTCCTGAGGAAGCCAGCTTTCCTTTAAGGCAGCTATGATACGTGCAAGAAACAGACTGGTGGTGTGCAAATGTTAGTACTGACACTGCGTATATCTTATCATTCCTAATTCAATCATGGCAAATTCATGCCAAAAAAGAGGCATGTTTTTCTATACTTACTGAATTAGTGCTGTTCTCCTTTTCCAAGCTGAGCAGTCAGCCAAAATCAGTTTCAAGGTTTGGTTTGGGTTTTTTTAGAGAAAAAGAAGCTAAGAAGCTGGAGATAAATTCAAATGTGTTTAGTATAGTTATACTACTTTTCTGTCCTTAGATCTTTGGAATTTTCTCCTGCTTCTCTTAAATGCACAGGCACAGACTTGAACAAAACACTAGCCAGCAAAGACACCTTCACTCATGCTTGCTTTTGTTTGGAGCATGGATACATACGTATTTTTAAGTGGAGACTGCTACAATTTCAGCTAAATTCTTAATACAAACATACTATTTTTGGCGGGAAAAAGTGCTTACAGCAAACATATGCTTTTCATCTACAATCACAAATACATGCACATCTGAGAAGGAACCATACTTCCTACTACAAGCACTGCTAAATGCTACCCATTACAAGTTCACCTTTCTAGCTGTTGATGATTTTGTCAAACAAATTTTTTTGACTGCAATTCTCCCAAGCTGAATAAAACTGCCAACTTGCCCAGGTTTGCTTTCTAAAATAACAGCAGAAAGAAGCCATTTTAGTTTGCTTCTGTCAAAAATACTCAAACCCACTATTGCAAAAAGCTCATTACTCGGATGATTTACAGCAAGGATTGAAAGCTTTTGATTTTGTGACTGCATATACTACCAGGTAAGTGGCCAGTAGCCATCCCTTGACCACCAAGGCCCACCAAACCAGCAAGGCACCCACTCACACTGCTCAACTTTTCACCTTCCAGAAGCTGTCTTCTCCCCAAACACCTGTCCTGAATGGTCTCTTACACACTCTATGCTCTGAACCACAGCAGACAGTCTGGGAAAGTGCAAGGAGACACAGCCCAAAGCCTTGCCAAGGAGTACAGCAACAACGCCATGTTCACAAAGGACTCAGCTGTAACTGGAAACTTCTCTGTTCTAAATTGCATCCACAGTAAGACTGCTCCAGTCTCAGTCTGATTTGGTTTGTCACAGCATCAGCATCAAGTTTTACTCCAATGGTCTAGCTCCTACCATTTAATTACTGTTTCAAACTGTGTATGAACAGCAATTCAGGCTGAATAAAGGAACTAAAATAAAGACATGCCTTTAACATTGATATTGTAAGCCAGAAGACATATGTTTTGCTTGAGCAGTGATCTTGTATTATTTGAGCATAGTAAGTGGGTAAAGCTGATACATTTACTTGCATTCTCTAGCTCAAGATTTCAAAGAAGGAACTCAACCCAACCAAAACACCAATAGGAGAGGGACAGCTATACTACCCGCCTGTTAAAATACATCACTATCTGAGAAAAAACACCAAAACAAACCAAAAGAAAAGAAAAAATAAAACAAACAGAAGTTACATGGCACCAACACAGCATTGCCAGTTTTGAGTTTCAAGAAGAACAAGGTTACCTCTCAAAAATCTGTACTAACACATATTAAGGCTAGACTTTTAGCTATGGCAAATATTTTTAAATAGCTGTTATAAATTACATGGGTTATTACCCATTAAAAAAAGTTGTGCACTGACATGTAAGTGGTGATACAAGGACAAGTCTAGTCCTTTCACTTCAAACCTTCAGAAATTGAGAAGAATTTGCTAAAAAGGGGTTTATTTTTACAAATATGTCCTATTAAATTTAGTAATTGCTATTAATATTACTAGGAATTAGTTGTGGTCACTGATTAACACTAATACACTTGTGTAGAACAACTTAAAATAGATATCTATATCTATAAATATAGATAGATATATATCTCCCAAACAACTAGAAGGCCTAAATATCATTTTCAAATTAAGCAGTGTGTTCAGAAGGGGATAATCTAAATGCCTGGAACCAAAAGAATGTCATTTCAGAGGTCATCTTAACTCCAGGTGCCAGTTCAGGATTATGACACCAATCTGACAAAGTTCTCTCTCCAGACAAGGTACCTGTTTTCACCTTTATTTGATTTCTGCAACTGATGTCATAGACACAGCTGAGAACCTGAAGAGTTTAATTCATAGTTCATGTAGGACTTTTAATCCCAAATACAGGCTTTTTTTGTCTTTTTTTTTTCTTTTAAACACAGCTTATGCCTCAGCTTGTCATTTCTGAAAGAGGATAATGCTGATGTACCTTCCAAAATACATTTCAAGGACAAAAGTAATACTGACAGAGTTCAACTGCAATGCTTGCAGGTATTTAGAAACATGCACTGGGGGGAAGTTGGATACAATAGCATTTACAAGAAGCTCTCAACAACATCCAGTTTGAATTCATTAAGGAATACTGTCAGTTTGACATTTCAAGTGTATTGCTTTAAAAAGAAAATATTTCACCACCAAGTCTGAGCTCCTACTCAAGAGGTTTTTATTTTACATTTGCTTATAAACTTTTCCAATTTGTTTTCCTCTCCTGTATGAAAGCAGTATACAAAGAGGACAAATTGACTATATACAAACAATTACATTATTCATTAAGGCAAAGAAAAAAAACAACAAAACAGAAGAAAAATTCCCTGATTTCAGTTTAAGATTTGCTGCTTATAGAAACAGAAAGCAATAGCTTTTAAATTGGTATTTAAACCAATTAAACAATGATTTGAATACAAGCCTTTATGCCTCCAGTTATTAACAAAAGGCTGAGCAGATACATTATGTTACCTTAAAAGAATACCTATTCAGGGCAGACAGTGTTGGCATTTAAAATACACACTCCTGCACAATGCACACAGACTAGCACACCATTAGTAATCATTTACTATAACTTACTTACTATTCACCTTCCATACAGTTTCACAAACATTTCCATTTTTATTATGTTTAATTATTAATTACTACAACTGACAGAAACTACAAGCCATAATGAAATTAAACTTTCAAGGTACATTAGGCTGAAAAATGTGGTACTTTACATCAGGTAAACTAAGTCATTCTAGCACAGCCCTTAATGAGAATATTGACAACAATGGCTTTCCTTCTCCACAATCACAACAAAAAGAATATCAAGAGAATATTGATTACAGGTATTCTTTAGCAAAGCTTAGAATGCTTCTTAAAATACCCTGTGGAGTTTTACATAGGTAACACACACATGCTATTAAACCAAATAACATTTCTGCACTTCCCTCCGTGCACATCCCAGTTCTCCATTCACCAATGAGTGCATTGAGTGTTATAACCCATGGCTGAAAACCACATCTAGTCTTAGTGAATTAAGACAATCATTTTGTTCTTCCACATCATCACTATTTCAGTTTTCAAAGACAGCAAATTTCCAGATTTTCACTAATCTCACATAATCATCGTCAAAGTTCAAAATCACTACATAAATCTGTAGAACCTGATTGACAGATTCAAATTCTCTTTAGATGCATTTGACATAGCTGTGAAGAACAGATTAAAAGCATGGTGACTGTCTTAACAGTGTAACACAAAGCATTTAGAAAACTCACCCCATTCTTGAACATCTACATTTGTTCCCAATAAAATACACATAAGACACTGTTTTTAAAACTGCACTGATATTCATCTAGTAAACAGCTGGCTTTTGTACTCTGCTGAGCAAATCCACCTCCAGTATGACCTGGAGGGATGGATGGTTCACTGTCTGATGAGATATACTTCAAACTGTTCTCAAAAAAAACAAGCTAACAATAAAGATGCTTGGACACTTCCTTGTCTCCATCTAACCTTACTGATTGACCTCTCAGCATCTAACCATACTGACTGACCCTTCACTTAGCCTGCTCACAACACAAAGACAAAGCACTACACACCCTTCAGAGATAGCTACTACTCATCCCATAAATCAGCCCAGCTGATGGATTGACAGAGTCTCTAAACACAGCCTGTCAGCCACACATCATTAGCTGCGTGCAGATAGGTGTTACCCTCAAACACAAAGATACCGCAAACGCTCTCTGCTGTCCTCACAGCTACGCTTGCTCCATAGGCCCTTCTGCCACACACAGAATTCCACCCTGGCTTCCAAGAGGAAATCAGGTTTTAAATTGTGTTCTACTATTTGAAACACATGCAAGTACATCTACATAAAATGCAAAATCAAGTAGGTAAATACAGTAAGATGCCCATTACAGGTGTTTTCTACAGTAGACATACCCTTGAATGAATTACAAAATAGATTCTTCTCTCTTGTGCTCATATAAAATACATGGTTCTTGTGAGGAGTATGACATGGCTATAAGCAATACAGCTGCAGACTCTGCTCATACCTGTGCACCCGACATCCAGCTCTGCTGAACAAAAGGCAAAAGCCCGGGTAGGTAAAGTTTGCAGCGCCAGAGGGGAACCCTCCCGTGGGCTCCGCTGTTTGGCGTCAGGGCAAGCTGGGGAGCTGCCCACAGTGCAGCCGCTGAGGCCAACGTGCTCCTCATGTTCCGGCTCCCCAGCACTCCCCGGCCCCGCAGTACCCCTGGGCCACACACGACCACCAGTGCTGGTGGGGCCGGGCCGTGTGTGTGTTCCACACCCCCCACACCGCTGCGGCGGGGGCTGCTCCTCACACGGCCGTACGGCCGCTACGGCGGGAGCCCCCTCCTTTCCCCTCCCTGGCTGCCCACCTGAGCTCGGGCAGCTGAGGGAGCCGCCCCCGCCCTACCCGCTCCTTCCCCTCAGGGCCAGGCGAGGCGGAGGGTTGAGGAGACCCTTACCCGGGAACCGCTGCTCTTCCTCGCCGCTCTCGGAGTCGGTCTGCATGGGCTCCTCGGCGAAGTTGACCCCGCGGGCATCGGGGGGGACCCGGCGCGGCGGCTGGCTGCCCCTGTCATGGCCGGGCGCGGGGGTGCTCGCCTTGCGGCCGCNGGAAGGGGGAGGGAGAGGGGAAGGGGAGAGGAGGAGGAGGAGGAGGAAGGGGGAGAGCCTGGGGCCGGGGGTCCGCAGCCCGGGGACGAGGAGCGCCCGGTGGATGGCCCGTAGACAACGGGAAAGGGGCGGGCGGCGGCGGCGCAGGGGGAAGCGGGCGGGGGGCAGATCCGCAGGGGGCAGCGGCTCGCTGGCAACCTCGGCAGTGGCCGCAGCGTCTCGCTCCACTTCGCCCCACACTTGGCGCGGCGCGGCGGCGGCAGCCCCGTCCGTGACTGAACGCTCCCCGCCCCCGCCGCCTCCTCCCCCCGCGCCGGGGGAACCTCGCACACATGTGACCCGGGAAACCATGACAACCTCCCGCCGGGGACTGCGGCCCGCAGCGCGCCGCCGGAGGCACGCAGGGAGGGAGGGGAGCGAGAAGAGAGGAGGGCGGCATGACTGCCTGTCCTGCCTCGTCTGGCCCCGGTCTCCTCGGTCCGGCCCGGCCCGGCCTGCCGCCGACCACCGGCGGGGCGGAGAGCACCTTAGGGGACGGCAGGTTGCGCTCGCAGCTGCCCAGGGTGGTGCCCAGGCGTCCCGCAGGTCTATCCTGACACGCTTTTCTCACCCCAGGGCACTGCCCCGCCAGGCTTCAGGACCCGCCGCCGGCTCCCGGGATCCCCTAGGCTTTGGGTGCCTTTCCTCTGTGGTAGACCCTGGTACCTGCGCTCGTGGTCGGCGGGAGTCCTAATAAGCGGACATGTCCCCGCACTGGCTGCAGTGTTTCATAGCTAATGACTATCGCACAGGCTTTTCCGCGGCCATGTATCACCACCATGTACTTCATCATTCATATGCATAGATATGCTATCTGTTTGTATTCATTTGTATAATTTAGGATGAGAGGGGTGATGTGATGCTAGAAAACATAGCCTGTTTGACAGCTGGTTGTCTAAGGTCCATGAAAAATCCAGCTGGAGAAAGAAACAATTGTTAAAAAGAAGGAAAAAAGTCCAATGTAAGTACTGTTGAGTGCCAATGCTCAGCATAGTCTTCTAAGTCATGCCTCAGAGACTACTTAGCACAGTGCTAAGTAGGTGCTGTTTGTCATCACCAGGAAGCTTAAATTTATTAAGTAGCAATTATAGGTGCCATGTTTTTCATAAGGCTTTACTAAATGCTTCTTGAAAGTGAGACCTTTGGAATGCAAAAAAACCTGCATCACCCCCTGATTCATAATCACCTCTGAACATCTGACTAACATTTTGAGGTTCCAGAAATATCTGCTAGTCTTGGTTTTATGCACCAAGCAAATTAACTGGTAAAAAGTCAAAGGTTGGGACTACTTGGCTGTTAGGTAATTGATTTCACTGAACATTCAAATTACCTTGAAATATTCTTCAAAAGGGCTTAGGGTAAGGTAAGCAGTCAAAATTCAAGTTTGTAGTAGCAAGATAGTGAAAGACCTGACTTCAAGAAAGTAATGGGACAACAAAATACAGCAATCTCTGTGATGCTTTCCACATGGATCTCAAAGCCATTTTAATTGAATTAGTTTCCAAGTGGAATCCAATGCTCCCTGCATATACATTTTCAAATGGAGCTTGGTTCACAAGTTGGAGCTTCAATGTGTTCTAGACCAGGCAAATTAGTGGAGTGATGCATGCATGTGTGGATGACACTGCAGGCGAGAGGCACTTCTGCCAGTGGAGTCATGGAATACTTTGAACATCTTACTGTTTCATTTCTCTCCACAGGAAAAGCTTACAACTAGCCATTTTTAAGTACTTATTTGAAGCTAAATTCACTGATGTTTAGCACCCTCCAGCTTGAGGAACATCTTCAAGGCCAAATTCCTGTGGGGGCAGACCATGAGTGCTCTCTGGGCTACAGAAAACTGCTCTGAGAATAGCTGCAGTGTCCTGGGTGGCTGACAGCCTAGCAGCACACCCACACTCAGTGCCATGTCCCAGTGCTGGCATGCCCTGACCACAGCTGCCCTCCCAAATCACTGCTGGTGTAGCATGTAGCTACATACCTGACAATGGCCAAGAATCAAGCGCAGGAGGAGAGCTTACATCTGTATGTTATGGACAGGTGCATACCTCAGCCATTCTAGTGGCTGGTTTAGCTAGAAATGCTAGATTGGCTTATTTACAAGCTCAGGAGCTTAAAAGCCCTCTCACACCACTGGGAAGGCTGATCTGTTTGTGATCAGGAAGAGAGATATCTAAACTCTGAGGAAGGGAAGTGTGGGTAATTGGTGCCTTCCAGGCACAAGGTGTTTTGTGAGCATATAGTACTCCATTTACTGGAGTCTTCCAGGACTGAAAGGATTGTCATCCCTGAGGTTTTCTCTTAGCCAGACAAGGCACTTTTTATTCTAGGAATTTACCAGCAGCATAGTGTCTTTTGCCATCTAATTAAGGATTTCCCTAGCTTGCCAGAGCCTCGCATCCTTCTAAACATGAAAGGAGACTGCTTCTCTGAGGACTTCCTCAAGAGCTAGTTTTTGATGTTTGTATGCAAAACTGGGATAATCTGAATAAGAGATTCCTGAATGGTGGCACTCTAAAGAATGATTCTTTTTTACAGTTTTCAAAACAACCCAAAAGATTTGTGTCTAGTGTGACTTACCTTCAGGTTTGGTCTATCTGAAAGGAAAATGAGTTGGTGTAATCTGAATTCCTTAGATACTTTCTGTTCCAAAGAGCTTGCATTGATATTTAAATTGCTTTTCAATCCTCATAAGGAGGACAGCTGCCCCAAAATATGTTATGTCTAGCAGAGTGAAGTTAGGCTAAGATGCTGCTTACCTACTTTTTGTGGCCTTTGATATTCAGAAACTACTGGGTATCTGCTCTTAGAAAATCAGTCCTCTTTATGTGCCTCAATTTGGGTACTCACAATCACCTGTAATTTCAAAAAATTTGGCTAGAATTTTAAAAGTCAATATAGTGAGAGCTGAATTTGCCATTGTAAGTAAACCTTCTAACTTGAAAAGCAATGAGATAAAAATCACAGCGTACATGGAGTACACTTCAGCTATTTTGAGGCTCTTGTTTCATACAATGTCCTACTCTGTTTATAAAAATGGCATTGTACATTGTCAACACAACCTGTTAAATGGCTAACAAAGATATCTCTCCAAGTAGTTGACAACAGAAAATCATCATCAGATGGAGAAGCTCCCCAGGAACTGACAGTAGGCTGCTTCTATTCAACACCTCCAGCAATCACTTGGGAGCAAGTACAAATGCTGCTGATAAAATTTCCAGATGACACAAAACCCAGTCAGAATGGAGGTATCAGTGAGCTGAGGAAAGCATGGAGCAGTCTGAATAACTTGTCCATTTAAATAAAATATTTTTTACACAGCTACATATTAAGTCATTGACTTCAGAAGAAAGAGTGCAAGATGTTTCTATAGAGTGGGAGGGCGTTGTCTTGGAAAGCAATGCTTCTAAAAGGGTTTAGGGATTAAAACAGAGAAACAGTTCAACTTGAATTCCCAGTATAATTCTGTAGAGAAAGAGGCTCATGAGATTCTTGGTTGTTTCAAGAGAGAGACTGAAAATAGGAATGGGGGATCTTCCTTTTGTAAAGCACTTGAGACCAGTAAAAGTGTGTGGTCTACCGTTTGGTGTTCATATATTCAAAAAAAGTGGGAAAAGAGGAGATGTGCAGAAAAGAGGCACTGGAATTATTCATAAGCTGAAGGAAATGCCTTGAGCTGAAATGACTGGGCGAGTTCACTACCTTTATATATGTTGTTACTGTGCTCAGTAGAAGAGGCTTGTACTGAATGATCTAAGTGATGAGGGGTATCATTCCAGATTCTCTAGCAGTTCCTTCTAGCCCCTACAAGGCAAAGAATGGTCTTCCTTATCAGAAATGACTCAACATCTTCTCTTGGAAAGTCAAACTCTTTCATGTCTCTAGAGGAACACACAAATATCCCCAAAGAGCCAGGAGTTCTTTGCTCTTATGAAATATGAAGTAATAGTGACAAAATCATAGTACAAATATGCTTTTAAAAACCTACAGTCACCACTGTGGATGCTTGGGGATTATTAAAATGCAAAAGAGCTATAGCGAATGGATAGTTTTGCTCTTCATTTTCCTTGAGGGAGCTGGGGAATCTGATGATTTTTTGGAAAATGAACTTTCTCCCTGAAAACTCTCTTTTCCTCTTATAGTCCCAAGCTTAGATCTGAAATCTTCAGATCATGTGCTGCATGCAAAAAACAGGGAGCAAAGGAGTACAAATAGCTGTTGGATGGAGAACAACCCTACAATTCCATGCCTTGCATTGCTCATTAACTGGCAATGTTCCTCCAAACAAATCTATTATGAGAATTATTTTAGGTTTCTCAGGCACTTGCTTCCAGAAGGAGGAGCTCAGAGCTGTGGAGTTGTTAGTTCTTAGTGATATCTTCTCCTAGGGAAGAGGTAACTTTTTGAGGGAACATTGACTGTTGGGTTTTTGGATTGGTGATTTTTGTTGTTTTGTTTTTTCCTGAGAGATTTTCATGGTTTCTCATTGTTTTCTTGAAGAAACTCATAATTTTCTTGGGTGTCTCTGCACACCTACACACAGCTTGGTTTGGGCAGGTGGACACACCGGGCTGTATGTGTGTTAAAGGTATCAGTCAAGAGGGGTTCAGGTATTCCCTAGCCTGTGAAGGAAGATGTATGTCTGCAGTTGTAATAGCAACATTTGAGAGAATAACCTTAACTGAAACCAGCAGAGCTTAAAGGACAAGTGTGAATGCTTCAGAGCTGTGCACTGAAATGCCAAGCCTCCAATTTGTCTCAGGATGGTTTGTTTATAAGAACTTGTAAATGTGCATTTGATTAAAAAATAATCTAAATGTAATGACCTTTACAGATTCTGGAACAGAAAGACTTCTTCCTATCTCTCTCTCTCACGTAAATGTATGTGTGTGTATATATAAAAACACGTGCATACATGTATGTCTGTACAGGACATTACTGTTTCTATTTTGGCAGAACCTAAAGATTCCATCATATTAATCACTCTGCAAATGCAATCTTATTATCTTAACCTAGTTGACTTGTCAGTTAGGACTGGCTATTGGATCATCAAAATCATCATTATGAATCATCAAAATATGTGATTGTTTTTATACTTTTATAAGAAATAGAAATATTTAAATTTTTTTAAAGTAAAATTCATAATTGCACCACCCTTTCAATAGTCCAACTTCAGCCCCAGAAGTGGAGTATAAACAGTGCCAGACATGCATTCCCAGGAGTTTTTTATCCTTGTTTTCGGCACGGTCTATTTTTATGCCATTCTATGGGAAATGCACACACTTTGTGCAGTTGCCAGAATGTGATTTCCCAATGCCCCCTATTTGTTTCCAAGCCTGCTGCTTTTGCAGCAGCACTTTTTTATCATGCAAGTAATCCTTGCCCATCCTGAACCCCTTTTCTGGAGGATGACAGTTACATATTTGGAGCTGAAAGGGCAGCCGTGGAAGTTAGTGAAAGTCTCCCACACTGGTGGCAACAGTTGGTTCTTCTTTTTTCAGGGTCTGCTGTTACTCACACTCAATCCATCTAAAGGCTGTGTGCACATAGCTGTGTCTGGAGGCAATGGGGCAGAATCTTTGCTTTGTTCAGATTCTGCTGAGTGTGACAGAGTCCAGCGGTTGTTGGGGAAATGGTGATGTTCTGCTGGAATTCCTCTCTCTGGGCCTACATTGCAGGATAATTTGGAGACTGCCCAAATGCATAGCAGATTAATCCATAGGAATCATCCATGAGCTGGGACTAGCCAGAGCACATCAGGCTTCAGATTGATTTACAACAACAGTTGCCTAAGGAGCTATGGAGAGGTTCAAGCTGATAATGCATCTGTTGTACAAGACAGCAAGTTTGGCTGTGGAACCTGCCCCAAAATAACAGCTTAACTAAATCAGGATATGGTCCTTAGTCAACATATCCACTCAAATTTGCATGGTGCTTTCCAAGTCAGCATGATTTTCTGCCCTAAGATCACTTTCGCTTGATGGACTTTTTTCTTGCTTACAGTAAGTGTTTATTTGTGTGTTAAAATCAATCTGACAATGTCCTTGCATTCACACAAACCATCCTGTTATCACCATTAGGCCTAGCTTGTTTTGGTGTTCTTTCTCTGAAGATGTTGAAGAAGGAATGCAGCAGGAATGGGGGCACAGAAGTGGGGGGATCTTTGGGTAGGAAAATTCCCCTTGACAAGCCATAGCCCTGGCAGGAGCAGTCATTTTTCAAAGTCAGTCCTCAGCTTTTATCCTTCTCAAAAATGTCAAGGTGCAGCTGGAAAGACTGCAATATGGATGCTTCACAGATTCCCTGAACAGGAATAGAAAAGAAAGATATGCAGGCAGTGGATATCCTGTTTTGCTAACATTAGGCAGCCAGATTGTCCTGTGGGAGCTGGTAGCAAGGTCCAACTGGTCTTATGCTTAATGTAGAGTAGGATGACAATTATGGAGAGCACAGAGATGTTCTCAGTGTGTGATCAGTGCCACACTGCTGCCTTGGCCAGCTTCCAATGTCATACTCACCAGGCTGAGATCTTTCATTCAGAAAGTGCTAACCTAGTTTTATAGTCCTCCCTATGGCACAACACTCCTAAATGATGGAGGGCAGTGCAGACCCAGTATTGATTGTATCCGAATAAAATGGATTTAATTGACGGAACACAGAAGGCTTTGATTACAATTACCTTTTATAATCACTGAAAACCTTTCTTGTCCTGTCAGTGCTTCAGTGCATCATGGCATCATGTTCAGAATCAATAGAGAGCTTGCTGAAGTTGCTTGAAAGCTGCTGCCCACAACAGAAGATGTTGGGATCAGGTCTTACTAGATATACACTATTTTCTCCTGTGAAGTGGTAACTTAATTAGAGAAAAATCACAGAATCATAGAGCATCTGAGGCTGGCAGGGACTTGTGGGAAGTATCTAGATTGTGTATTTCAGGTCCTGACTGCTGCCTCTTGCCCTGTCCCTGGGATCTGTTGAACTGTCTGGTACCATGTCTAGGCTGAGCAGTCCCAGCTCTCTCAGTCTCTCTCTGTATGCCAGGTGTTACAAGCCCTTAATGATGGTGGCCATTGGCTGAATTTACTGTGGTATCTCCAAGACTCTCTTGCACTGGGGAGCATCAGTACCAATACTGAAGAGCCTTCATTCTATTGAGGTCCCACTAAACAGCAGCACAGCCATCGGGTATATCAACACTTCTCCCAGTTCTGTATCTTCTGCAAAGTTGCTGAGGGTGCACCCTGTCCCACCATCCAGGTCATTATCACAGGTGCACCCTAGCAGAGAGTGACCCCAGGGGTATGACACTGGTGACTGACCTCTACGTTTTCATTATACAGAAGTAGAGATGAACATCTACTCAAGTCCTTTTAAGGAGCAGGTAAGGATTTTTTGTTCCTGGAAGGGTTTAATTTCTGCTTGTTAATATGTGGAAATGTAAGAAGAGTACTTCTAAATACTTACAGAAGAGCATGTTTTATTGGAGACAGGCTAATAAGTGCTAGAATTTATTTTGAAGTATCTACTACTAAAACATCTACTATTTAAAAATATTTACTACTTAGTAAAGCATTAAACGTGATTTCAATTTAAACATGTGCAGCATTGAAGATTTTAACATTTAAAACCTGCAGATGTTTGAAAATGACTCCATTATGTAAACAAATCCTTGCTTAAAATTGCAGTGTCTTAAAAAAACCCCAACATAATTTAATTGAGGGTTTTTTGTGTGTGTTTGGGTCTCAACCATTGGCATTCCTCAGTTTAGATGTCAACATTTCTACTCCTGGAAGCTGGACAATAAAAATAGTTGCACTCTAAAAAGAGGCAGTGCTGAGGGTGAAAGGTCTTGATCTTCCAAGTTCTTGTTGAAATGGAAACTCAATGGGACTACTTGGGTGAGAAGGAATTACCCAGCAGAAAGTACAAAAAGAGGCTGAGCTTCTCTACTAAAATGGTAACAACTCAAACATGGAAAATATGATTCACTCTCTGATGAAACAGGACAATCAGGAGTGCATAAATCTGTGATTTTTGGAGTGACCACAGCTGGAACCCACTGGAAATCTGATTTGAAAACAGATGAGTGGTTAGACTGCAGAGATGTCTCTACAATTGGGGGCTTTTTTAGAGCTTTTATATTGAATATAGATGAGCTACAGTGATCTCAGGCCTGCTTGGAAGCCAAGTATGTATTTATGTCAATATTAACAATGCCCTGGGCTAGATAGAAAGCTTGAAAACTAGGTATTAACTTGAATAAAAATCAGTGTATTTTTGGAGTGACTTCATTCTGTGGCCTTAAAAAGAGTTTCCTTGGCACAGTAAAGATGACCTTATCCTTCAAAAGAAAATATTCCGTGGCAGAAATATCTGTATTTCCTGACACAGTGGGACAGAAAAGCCACTTTTATTCCAAGCAATCCAGCTTGTACACACAAAACCTGAATAGAGTGAACACATCATGACACTACAATAGTCATTGTCTAACTCTTGAGATAAGGGTGAGTGCCTAATAGCTGTTTTCCAGACAAAGAGCACTCTGCAAAGAACCAGGATACTTGTCAAGGAGGTTTTAAAGGGGAACATTACTCACAGCCTAAGAGCAATTACCTTCTCCAGATCTCAGTGGCTTCCTCTGTTCTGGGTCATGATTTTGTTAAGTATGGCCCATGGACCTTTGTGCCTGGCTAGCTTTCACTGTTGGATTAAAGTCTAAGATTTTATTTCTCAGTAGTATTTTTGTAAATAAATTAATTTTAAATAAATTTACATTTAAATAAATGTTGTAAATAATCCATTTCCAGTATAAGACTGCAACTGGTAAGTTTTCTTGGGGGAAAAGATCAATGGTCTTAAAAAAATGGAACTATCATGTTTTTATGTTAGTTTCAAGTCTGGTTTTGGGCCTTGTTGATGACTAACCTACTAAAAACTGGACCAGTCTGTCTGAATGTATGAGGCTATAATCCATCAGAAGAGATCATCAAAAAGGCTGTTTTTTTTTCCCCAGGATTAGCTTATTTTCTGAGCAAAGTAAACTCATATACTACATTAAATATGTCTTCCACATTTTATTGCTTATATGCAAGCCTGATCTTTAAAGGATAAGCCAATTCCCTCTTAAATGCAGCTCATTTCTCAGTGACCTACTGTCACAGCCATGACAATCTGTTTGTCACTGAGCCCATTACATACCAGTTTATATATTAAAAGTAGCTGGAGGAGGAGCTGTTGTTTGATTTGTGGGTTCAGGATCAAGGATCGTGGTTTAAGATCATGGTGAGAAGATTCACCAGATTACTCCCTGTGTTTTTTAAATGATGACATTACCTTTTAACTTTGCACTCCAGTGAGTTCTCTTACAAGAGTGACTCTTACCTGGGAAAAAAACCCCACTGCTCTGGAATGTCCTAGTTATCTCCATGTTACAAGTACGATGACATGGCAGTGTGGGAATACACCAGGCTGAGGCCTGCAGTAGGCTCTTTGCCATTCTGGGGCAAACTGCTTCTGGCTCAGTACCATATGCCTGATGGTGGCATGTGTCTTCTCAGGAAGGACAAATTGCTCTCCTTCATGTTTGGCAAGCTCCTGCTGGCATGCAAAAAGGCCTATATTTAGTATGGGCACTGTTTAGCCAACAGGCTGGGAAAATTGTCATGATGATGTGAGTAGAGACTTACCAAGGCTGTTTTGCAAGAGCTGAAGGAGACATGGTTGAAGTGGGCTTTGAATTTCCAGCTCTGAGTCTTGTTATTCCTGGTTTTTCTGGGTACAGTATGTCCTACTCCCAAGCCCAGGCCTGCAATGTGGCAGCTTGAACTAGAGCTGATTTACTGTGATTTGGCACTGGTGTGATTTGGGATTCTTACCAAAGCTGGCTGGTTTGGTACCCAAAATTTTGCTTTCCTTGTTTGGCTAAACTGGCTGCAGCTGCCTGCTTTCCTGCTACCCTGGTGAGACATGTCCTGAGATGCATTTCTCAAATCCTTGAGAGGGACTGCTGCCACTGAGTCCCTGTTGCCCTGGGAAAGATGCAGCTGTACCCAATGGCCACCAACTCCCCACAGAGCTGGTGTCTGTCTGCACAGCACCTTCAAGCCTCTGATCTTATTAGAGGCCACTATTTGCCCTTGCAATAACAGACTCCCAAAGATGGTCCTCTGAAAAATTAAATTTAGCTAATTAGCATCTCCCTACAACACAAAGTCTGCAGTGGCATGGAAAATAATTGCCTGCCTTTGCATGAGGCATCACCTTAAATTAAAAGGTCCCTGCCTGGAGTGTTCTGCTTTCAGATTGCTTTAAAGTTACTGAGATCTCTGGGTTGTTTTCTCTCCAGGCAGGCAGAATGACTGTTTTATAAGGTTTGGAAAATACATCATACTCTGTGGGAAAGAAGCAGGTTTGTAAAACAGAGATGCTGTCATGAACTTCATCAAAATGAAGGATAACTTTGGCTGGAGGGAGAGCATTTCCTGAGGAGACCTGTTTATCTCACCGAGATACTTTTGTGCAGAGACATTTGAGAGCTGAGCAGAAGAGCTGCCATCCTGCATCAGAAGCAGAGTCTGTCCAGGCCAGTATCCTGTCCCTGACAGGAGCCAGCTCCAAATGCTTCAAAGAAAAATGCATTTCCATCATGATGGGAAATAACTTTCCCATGTGATGAGTTTAATACAATCCCAGACACTTGCTGTTTGATTTGTGGAAGAACCTCAGGTAATTTACCCATAAATATTCTAAGCAAAATTCAGCTCTGGCCATACTTTGAATTGTTAATGAACTTTTTATCATGGCAGCAGATTTCTTAGGTTATTGAACAGTCATAGCCCTCACAGCCCTTTGCAGGATAATTAGTCTCAGTAACAGAAGATATATGCAAAGGCAAAGAAGGATCTGGTACAAAGTCTGAACTGTACTTTTAAAACTGTTTTGTAATATGGGCCTTTAACATTTCTATTTTCTTTTTCCTTCCAAGGACCTTGCCTTTCCTTACATTAATGACCTTTCTTTGTCTAGCTACTCAATGTTTATCTTTTCAAGAAATGCTGCTCTCTACATATGATTGTTTTCCATTTTTTTCTTCATGCACTTAATAAATGGATTGGTGGTAAACTCTGACCATAGACACTAGAACTTTCAAAGTGTGACCAGCACTCACAAGCTGTGACTTCTGATGCTGAACATCAGAGAGATTGCACCAAAGTGTGGGATGTGCTTGTACTTACTAGATATAGCACTCCTACCATACGCAGGTATCTTTTGTTAGCTAAAATTAACTGGCATGTGTTTCTGGCACTGTGCTGCTGCTGTTTCCAAAGTGACAGCCTCTACTTTTGCATCCCCAGGAGATCACCTGAGAAATGGTACATCTTTTTCTAAACACTGCCTACTTGCCCATGGAGGGCTCTTGGCATGTCCAGTGCTGCCGTGTGCCCTCTGAAACGACAAACCCCATTCCCAGGGGTAGGAAGGAAAACAGACAGGACACCAGCCTCTCTCTTGCTGGGTATGAGAGACTCAAAAAGCAAGGAAAAGCCATGTCCTTCTGATCATCTCCCTGCATCATGCTAGAACTGGTCACCAGTGCTTGTTTTCTCTAATGACTGATTATAATCATGTCACTTCATCTTTGATTAGTCCTTATTATTAATGATATAACTGCAGACAAACTGTTTTTTCTTCTCCTGCAGAGGGTCTGGTATCCCAGATTTTAATTTTAATGATTTCCCATTTTCAAGACTGCTTTACACAAACAGTGTTAGAAAGTCATCAACACAGAGTTTGTAATCTACATAATCCTTGGGACTACTCATGTGGATCTGCAGAATGCTGCTAGTAGACAGTAAAAAAAGAAAGGTTATAATGAGAAATACTCTAAAAGAGTTATAATTTCCATAGATATTTTTCTCAAGTCAGTTGTTCATATCTTTATTTCTGCATCATTGGTCACACTCTGCTAAATATCTTGTTAAATAAGGCTAAATATTCTGCTAATGATAGATTAAATACTTCTAACAAGTGCAAACAGTGTATTCAGAGACAATCTAAATATAATCATGCTGTACACCTTAGCTCCCTTTCAACTTCTCTTCCTGTCCAGGAATACAATTAGGCTGGAGCTTTGGGGTCACACTCACTGCTAACCAACATCTCAATGATCTTGCTGGAGTCAAAGTACATGTCAAGTCACAACTGAACTTGCAGCACTGACACTAGAGTCAAAGTTCCACTGTTAGAGGCAGCAGTAATGTCAATTTAGACTCCCAAGAAAATGTAATTGTCCTGGAGTGATGACAGTAATATATCTTAAAGAAAAAGTAGCCCTTAAAAATAGCTTTCAGGAAATAATCTTAAGGCTAACATGATACAAGGATGATAATTGAGAGCTACTCAGAAAATTGGTCTTTTTTTCTCTCTGAATTGGTTGTTGAGCCTGTGAAAAATGTGGGGAGTGACTAATTGCATTTCCTGTTTTAGAGCCCTTATAAACCAGCTATTCTGAAGGGTTGGTGTGTTTACACCCTGGAAGACATCAGGCCCAAACTCAGGAAACTGTGGTTCAGCTTCCTTTTCTGGCAGTGGTGGCTGTGCTAAAGCTCCACCTTAAGGCCTTGAGTAGGCAGCTGCCACAGCAGAACGCAATGGCCATTTTCTGTACTAAAATGGGAAGACATGTACTTGTGCCCACCTCCTCACCTGAAAAGCAGTTCTACTTCACTTTGAAGCTGGACTGCCTCAAACCACATCTCTGTGTTGTTCGTCCTTGGGTCAGGGCTTGCCAGAAGTCAGCTGTGGGAGGAGGTTTCCAGAGGCACACAAAAGCCAACAGATAATCAGCCATATGAATACATAGCTATTTATACACAAAGCCCTGGGAAGCTGCCTAATAGCTTGTTCTGTAGGTAAAAAGGAGATTTGGCAGCTACTTTTGATCTCCCAGAAGTCAGGCTGGCAAACACCCAAAGGTGTTCAAAGGAAGACACCAGGCAGCTTAGTACTGCCCAGGCAGCCCAACTGTAGGTTTCAAGGCCAAGGAAAGCAATCCAAGCCTGGTAATAGGCGAGCTCAGAGGTGTTTGAGATGCCTGTAACAAACACTATGCACAATTCAAATCCAGCACATGGTAAACTGCTGACAAAAACCATCAGTCTATGTTCTGTGCAGGACTAAACTGCTTCACTCTGGGTATGGAGCTATTGTAGACCTGTTCTGCAAATACTGCTTCAAGAGTGCCATTTCCCTTCAAGTTGTGATTAGCATTTGTCTTCCCATGCTGGAATTAAATTTACTTACTTTTTAAAACTAGGAACTTAGTAAGATCTTCAGATTTTTCTTTATAGAACAAACCAGGAATGAATAAGTGCTCTTAGGAAGTGGTAACACTCTATTCACATTTTACAATTATAATAATTGCAATTCTAATATAATAGACTATTAAAATTTAAGATCTCTGACATCACACAGAGTTATTATTATGGAACTAAAACAATTCCTCTGAGTGGGACTTCTCTTACTGAGATTAAATGGTCTTTAAGTAACTTGATTAAAAAATATTTACATGTATTTTGGGCTAAGCTGCTTATTCATGAATGATAATCAAATTAATAGAACATGTCAATTTATTTCAGAGCTATAAAATACAAATCTAAAAATATCACTTTACAGACAATATCTACCATTTAGTTTATATTTTAGTATGTCCTTAAGCCTATCTTGCACATAATAATAATGTAACAGAACAACAAAATAGTCTACATTTTAACTTTTTAGATTTAACTAAAGTCTACTATATACATCAAAAATAGTTGTGCATAGTAACCAATTCAACATCTACATTTCAAGAATAGATTGGCTCTCTCTCATAACTGAGACACCAATTACAGTACATTTATTAAAAATCCTTCAAGAATACACTCAGTAGTAATAGTGGTAGCAGTAGTTAAAATCTTAACAGTTCTGTGAAATGATCAAAGCAAATGACAACAGGATATAAAAATTCAGTTAATCATTGATATGTATTGTAAAACCCATGTAACACTACAATGAAAGAAGAAATTACACAGGCACAAGTGCAAAAAAGCAGTATTAGAAGCCATCTTCTTTCTTTGGTAAAAATAAATTAGCAGGAAGTCTAGCATAATAATTCAAGTCAAAGACTAATTTCATGCTATAAATTTTTTCCTTTCCTATCATAGCAGACTTGATGATTTGCAGGAATTCTACAGCAGAGAAGTTAAAATTAGACTTAACACTGTCCATTTTTTCCTCTTTTAAGTTTAAATATTGACCTTAAAGATAAGGATTCTTTTTATTTCATAAATAGCTTTTCAGTAGTATAGTCTCTTAAGGAGTTTAAAAATAAATAGCAAAATATACACAGTTTCAAAGATTACATTTCATTCCTTCTAGGTATATCCTGAAAATATATGACCAAAGAATAAATAACTTTGGGTTTCTCAAATATTTGGTAAAATGTCAATTACTCTTACATAAGGAGCTTTCTCTGAGGAAAAAGGAGGTACCATTGCTTCTTCTACAAAGCTTTTACTATACAGGTAGAATTTTAGTAACTTTACAGTAATAATATAATCTGTAATATAATATGGACCTTTCCCACTAAAAAGTCCAGTAAAAAAACTTTCAAAATGTAACCTTCAGAATTTCAGGTTCACACCTGAGGAAATTCCAGTTAGCTATGAAGTTCTCTTGGTAGGACAGTCAAGCTCAGTTGTTTGTGTCAGGGCTTGACCCTCATGAGCAACTAAGGTAACATCACAGGGGATTTCAATTTGAATTTGAAGGTTATCATGTCACTCAAGCTCCTCCTTCATATTTTTCTGAAATTATTAGTAAAGAAAACAAGAAAAATGCAGATGATATCAACAAAGCAATCCAGCAACTTAAATTGTCATTAGATTTCTAAAAGTAACAAACCAAACACAAATCTTAACTGCAGGATGATCTTCTGGAAGGACAGAACAAAAGTCCTTGCTTTTTTAGAAGATCCATTCAAGCTGCCAGCAAAATAAAGGCAATTTTGACTGCTCATTTGTTCAGAATTCATAAATAACGTGTAGATTCACTAACCTCCTATTCCCACCCACAGTTAATTCACATGGGGCATTAAGCAGAATGCTTTTCTACTCCTTGTTTGATCCCAAGCACAAGATGTAAAAACCAGTTAAATTGCACAGTCCAGCCCTTATCTCTGCAAACCTCTATCTGATCAAGAAAATGCTTTTTGGCATCCTCTTCACTTTTCCCTACTGTCAGTGCATCCCGGATATACTCAATATCCTCTTTGCTGGTTAATTGGGGCATTCCAGTCATTAGCATCATGGAGAACAGAATGATGAGCAGGTTTGTGTGATGCCGAAGAGCTAAATAAGCCTTCACACACACATCCTACAAGAGAGGAGAATTTCTGATTAATTGATGAAGGGAACTGAGAGGGATGGTGTCAGAATTTCACAGGACTCTCTCTCATTAACCAGCATAATTCAATCACTCAAGTATGTCAGAAATAGAAGACTCCACAGAGCTGTTCATCTGAGCAGAAACGTGAAGCAAACTTCTGCATCTATCATCCAGTATTACTTCATTCATCACCACACCTTGGGGCAACAAACACTGTTTTGGTGTACAAACTAAAAGCTCTTTTTGATAATATAATATTAATTACTAAAGCACAAACCCTTAGCTTCACTAAAACTTCAAATTCTTTCCCCTGTCATAGAATCTCTTCCTGTGGCTGTTAAAAGAGAGAGAAAGAATTCACTGTCTTCCTTTCCAATTGGTATGTTCCCATTTAAAGACCATGGCTGGCAAGTGATACTGAATGCAGCAGCACCTCCAGGGGACTGTTCTTCATTTTTGATATATGTCTATTAACTTTGCAGAGGTGACAGCTTATTTAATGGAGAAGATTTCTCAGGCTTGGTATTCAGGGGAATTTTCCCAGCTGACAGCTCTAGTTTGCGGGCACATTGCCTTGCTGTAGGCCTTCTATCATTATGTACTGTCATACTGGATTCCACAGATTATTTTTTAATAGCTTTTAAACGTCCATATGTAAGTAATTTGTGCTTAAAAACATAACCTTTAGAAGAATGAAATTTCTCCAGCTTGGGAAAACAGAATGCTTTTTAAAAGAATATTTAATGCTAAGTGACTAATACATACACCGAAATGATTCTTTCTTATATTAAGTTTATTACTCATTTACTTTCAGAAATAACATTGTAAGGAAGACACTGCAATGAAGGAATCAATCATATATTAGAAAGTTAAATTGGGTCTGCAATGCAGTAATGAAAAATATTTCCAAGCAGGTTGTTGCAGTTAAAATCAAAACTGAAGCAATGCTAATTTTTACCCAATTAAATATTCACTTCAACCTTTCCACAAATCTATATGAACTTATTAGAGAATTCTTACGATACTCAACTATTTTCATGTAAAGTTCCATAAAATTTCATCAGCCCTCTAGAACACCATTTATTTTTGACAAGGTGTATGGTTTTTTTTTCCTTAGAAACAGTAAGTAGTGCACAAATAATCTTAATGTCTGCCACTGTTCACCATTAGCAACACCAGGTTAACCAACCAAAAAGGTCAGGAAGATACTAAGGAAGGAAGATGACACACTCAAGATTTGTCTGTAAGGTTTCTTTTTTCCTGTTGCCTGGGCCCTTAAATCTCTCACAGAATCACAGAATGGTAGGGTTTGGAACAGACATCTGTAGATCATCTAGTCTAATCCCCCTGCTAAAGCTCATTGCCCCTTGTCCTATCACTGGGGCACCACTGAAAAGAGACTGGCCCCATCCTCTTCACACCCATTCTTTAGACATTGATAAGCATTGATAAGATCCCCTCTCAGTCTTCTTCAGGCTAAACAGCCCCAGGTCCCTCAGCCTCTCCTTGTCAGAGAGATGCTGCAGTCCCCTAATCATCTTTGCAGCCCTCCACTGGACCCTCTCCAGTAGTTTCTCACTCTGTTCCCAAAGAAATTCTGTGCTGAAATAAGATAATACTTATGAACTCTGATGTTAGTCTAGCTCTAGCAAAGCAGAAGATAAATTACAATGCTCCAAGCACAACTCAATATGAAACACCATCATCTTCTCACAGGGATTAGTTTCTCTTCATGACACCAGGAGGGGAAAAAAAAAGATATAAAAAAGAAATTCTACTTATGCATTACTAACTTCAAACAGGAAAATCTTGTCACAAGAGTTAGTGTGTGTTTTGTTCCCCTTGAAAGAGATGAAAGCTCTTTATAGCTATATCAAAGGTTTACGTTTCTCTATGGATGATGCATCTCACTACTGTGGGTGTCTGAGACAGAAAAACAATTATGTAGTCAAGAAACTGGCATCACTGTATCTCCTTCCAGGAACTCCAGAGACTTAAAAAAATCTCTATCTGCCTTTTAAGAGTTATTTATTCAGACGGAAACTGAATGGAGTTTTGAATTAACATCTTCTGAGAAAACTAATTTTCACACTTCTGAGTGAGGCAGAAAGAACCAAAAATAACACATACCTACGTGGCAAGGGTATGAAGATATTAACCACCAATGAAGAAGAAAGCTGCTAACTAATCTAAAGCCATAGGCAAAATGAGAGAAGCTGAGGAGAAACAAAAATCCTGCTGTCCAACAGACAATAAAGAACAATTACTTTGAGAGCTTTAAAGTATTAGTATGCTAAAGGTTAGGCATTTTTATGCTATAAAGTGCCCAAGTTCTGTTACACAGGCCATCTCTTCCCTCTACAGCATACAAATAAGTACTTTTCAATGATAAACTCTACACCTGCCTTCCGTCACCCTTACTTGACAATCAAATACATGAGATTTTGTAAACAAATGGTATAGAGTTCAATTAGCACTGAAAATATAGACCTCTATTGTCAAGTCAGCAGAGTAAGGAAAAGTAAGAATTAAATCAAATATAATGAATAAAATGCATTCAAAATTCAATGCAAAAACTAGCAAAGGCAATTTTAGGCAAACTAAGAAGTAGGTAGGCAAAGCTCAGAACACTACGAAGATCTTAGATGTGGCTCTTTCAGGGGCTTCTAGAAGTACAAAGTGTGAAAAAGTTGTTGGTAGGTAGGAGTAAGAGAGTTGCATGGGTTTCAGCCAAAGGCTGAAAAGGAAATGGCACCACATATGACACTTAGAGCAAGAGAAATCTGTACAGTATTAAGGCAGCTGAAAAAATCATAGAAGGAATATATTGGTCTTCTCAGATTAAGTCATGCTGAAATACATTTTTGTGATTAGGACAAAACACTATCAAATACTGCTTCTTGCTAAGCATTTCTGTGATGTCATTAATATCCTCTAGCCTTTAATTCTCATTAAACCATCATAAGGGATGCAAACAGGTAAGTGAAATTTAGATGAAAAGCTAACAGGAATGAGCTTTATTGCTAGTTCAAGAAAAGCTGGCAGACCACTGACAGCTTCAGGAGTTCACTAATAATGAACTTTACTCTGTTGCACGGAACTTCAGTCAAAATTATTTGCCTAATTAATCTCCTCTGACATGTGCAACATGAGCTATGGCTAACACATCTGTAGGAACTGCATCCAACAGGTGACAGAGAAATAAAACTTTAATAAAGTAGGTATTTTAAAATATTAAAACCACCAAAGCCTGCAAAAAAAGGATTCCTCTAAAGTACAAAGTATTTTAATGTAGTTGAAGTACAAATTAATGAGAGATGCTCTTAAAAATTAATGAAGGATAAATGCTGAGACTTTTCCATTAATACAGGAATGAGTCAGCAGGCACACTGAATGAATCTCTCAATATTAGGCAACATGATGAAACTCGTCAGTTGAAAAGTGAAGGTATAATTCTGTTTATTTTTTGTATTCTGACCATATAATTAAACCATGTATTTTTTTACAGCAAAATATGTGATGTATATCTTGCTCTGTGTTACTATTTTACTTCTATGGAAGTATTTTAACTTTCTTTTTATTCATCTGCAAGACAGAAAAGACTTTCTATACACCACCAGAAAAGCAGTTCATAAACAGTATCTAATACAGCAGAACTATACATGAACTTACAGATTTTGGTCAGTATTATTGTTGTCTGTGCCTAAACCATCCCACTTAAAATGTGACCAGGTCACATACCATAGTAACAGTTCACAAAGATAAAGCGTATTAATCACCTTTCACATGGTTGATGATGGAATCCATAACACCTAAGTTAGGCTTTGCTTTGACACTCTGGAGGAGTTTTCTTCCTGGGGTATTATAGGGAATCTGCTTTCTAACTCAGGGACTTTAAAGTCCCTAAAGATGAACATAGGCATAACACCCCAGACATCCATTTACTGCTCAGCAATGCTCTCACTCATTTCATCAAACATACCAGACAGCAGTTTGCTTTGCTCCCTCCTCACCCAGGTCCTACACAAGCCTGAAAAATCACAACTGTTTCAGAGGGGTTCACATTCAAAAAAGCTGCAACAGAGTAGATTTTTAACCCATTCTTTTCAGATGCAGTAGTCCAAGCCCCAAAACACAGAGGCAGAATCAGGAGGGAGTAACAGTGTCAAAGCCAGCTGAGGAATGCCTCACACCTGCTCGTACTACAGCCAAAGCTCTGCTTACGGCTAGGAGTCTTCTCTAATCACACAAACATTGAAGCTCTCTACAAAGTCTCTTCAATCAAGACAAGAAACAAAGAAAGGATTAAGAATCTGCTCTGCTGCTAACTGAAGCTTTACAATGTGGCTTTGTGGATGTTTGAATTCTACTTCCCATAATCCTACAGATAATTTCTGCTCTTAGTTTGGCCTAAAATATCCCTGAATTGTATTATGATTCAGTAAATTTTATTAACATAATAGCCAGGAGCCTAGACCTTTGAAAACTAAGCCACTAATGTTCATTTCAGAGAGTAGAAAAACATTGTTTAATTGATTTGCAGCTAGATTTTCACTCTTTACCTGAAATTTATGGAAATGGAGACTTGTCTTCTTTCCAGAAGTCCCCATGACAAACAGAAAATCTGGAGTCAGCACAAAAGGAACTCTTTCCTTATTAATTCCAAGGAAGCTTTTATAATTGCCAAGAATATGGCCAAAATCAATATGGAAAAGGTTACCTTCATAAAGAGAAGTCACAATTAGGCTCAAATATAATAAATTGCCAAGAACACTTACTTGTATTCACAGTAATTCCAAACCTTCTCATTGTTAAATGCATTAATTATTAAAATGAAATATAAATCCAGTGAAGTACAGACATTCCCTACTTCTATTAAATTCTCAAAAAGCAGCTCACCTGTTTCTGTAATCATAATGTTGTCATTGTGCCTGTCTCCTATTCCAAGTACAAAGGTTGCCACACAGTATCCAGCACAAGAATAAACAAATCTTTCCACAGCTGCCTGAAACTAAAAAATAAATCTTAGAGATGTTAAATGCTTCAATACTAGAAACAAAATTCACTCATTCTCAAAGTCATATACCTTTGTGTTGACCATTAGACAAACCATCTTATAAAATATACTGTGGCACAGCAGACACTCAAATCACAGCCTTGTCTTGCACTCACTGTGCTGTGCAAGCAGGCTCTGTCCCTTAGCACAAATAAAATAAGCATAGTTGTCCATGCTTTGTGAGAAAAAAAAAGCTGGCAGAAACCTCTAGTAGGTCAGTGGACCTGCCTAAGCAAAGGAGTTGTCAGTACCCAAACCTGTATTTAAATCCTCTAAAACCACACAGCATTTCAGTGTTCTTAGGATTTCCTTTCAATCTGCTCCTCTTGTATCACTTCTAAATAACACTGACAAAGGAGTATTTTCTAAAGCATCTAGTTTTGCAGGAGCTCAGCTGCCAGCTGGATGCTGAAGGCTTTTTCACAGACACTCACAGCTGAGCAGAGGGAAAATGAATGGATTTTTCAAACTCACATAACACCAATACAACTGTATGGGCTCTGTTCTCCTAAATTAGTAGGGTGTATTTGAAAATCCCACTTAAAAATCAAAGAACTCACCCTCTCTTCAATCATGCATCTTTCCTTAAGCCACTGGTTTAGTATTTCATCCTTAAAGGCACCAGTGTTGCCAACTGTACTCTGCTGAATTTTGGCAATTGTTGTAGCATCTTTCACAATTTCGATCATTCCTAGAGAAAACAATGACGTTTGGTGTTATTAAATTTATATCAAAGCACATAAAAAATATGCAAAATTAAATGTAAAACTCTTCTTAAGACCAACTAGATTTTTTGCAATAAAACTACTGTGGAAATACAACCTTCAAAATCCATTGCCAACACCACCAAATTCAAAAGCTCTGCACTTTGGTTTGTGCTTCCCAAGCTGTTGTTTTCCTCCTGGGAGTAAGCTCCAGATCCCATTCTGGCTGTTGAAAAGGCTTCCCCTGCCTGTGCTCACAAATCTCCCTCTACTGGCCAACAGCTCCTTGGTTCCAGGGGAGCAGAGCTGTTGCAGGAGGCATCTTCTGCTTCTCCTTGCATTTAAAACTTCTGCCAGAATAACTATGTTGATTAGCACTGTGAAAAGATTCCCCAGATTTCAAAGCAGCTGCTAATGAAAACCCTTTACTGATCATTTTCCACTGAACTGCCAGAAGAGTGGTATAAAACCTACACAGAATGTTGTGCAGCTTATTCTGCCCAATACTTAAAATGTACTGTGGCAAAAAATCAGCCCAATAGTTTAATTACCTAGGCAGCCCCATCTCCTCGGATGGTAAGATTGGCGGAGAGATAGACAATAGGCTAGCAAAGGCAGAGAGTGCTTTGGGAAAACTCTATCCAAGAGTCTGGTGAAATAAACACTTGAAGAAAAGTACAAAGCTCAGTGTTTCTAGAGCCATTGTGCTGTCTACTCTTTTACATGGTTCCGAATCATGGGTCATCTATCGCCACCACCTACGACTCTTGGAGTGCTTCCAGCAGCGCTGCCTCCGTACAATCCTAAACATCCATTGGACAGATTATGTGACTAATCCGTCTGTCCTAGAACAAGCAGCAATTCCAAGCCTTGAGGCCATGCTGCTGAGAACGTAGCTGCGCTGGGCAGCTCACGGCTCCAGGAAGAACTACTACTGCCTTCCTAAGGNATAGTTTAATTACCTAGGCAGCCCCATCTCCTCGGATGGTAAGATTGGCGGAGAGCGTGGATGGAGCCCTCCCCAGATCTTCGTTCGCGAAGCCTAGCCATGATGACGACTGTGGCAAAACCTGTTATCTGCTAGAATAGTAGAGCTCTAATGGCAAATCCTTCTAGATACAGACATGACTGTCAGTAGGTAGGGTTAGTCCTAGAGAAGGCTTCAGTAATTGGGATGGAGGATCTCAGCTGAGAGGAACTGCAGCAGTAAATGCACTACACTGTGTTTCTGAGGATCTGTGGTACCAAAACAGGTGACTTACATTAAGTGTTAGATTGAACTTCTTAAATTTGGCAGGATGCAGCACAGTAAACAGTGATAATTGTCTCACAGAGTTGGAAACATATGGCCATGTCAAAGAGAAAGAGAATAGAGTATGATCTTTTACCAGTGATACACAGAAGAGAAAGTCCCTCCTACAGAGGAGCAGCAGCAGTGGAGAGGATAGATATTTCCAAAATTGCAAACTGCACTGAACACAGATGTCTTCAACATCTGAGAAAGCTCTGCACAGGAGGGGGTGCCAGGCCCAGGTGTAAGACACCTGGCTGTTTCCCTGTGCTCAGTGCACAGTGGGTTACTGTCCGCCCTGGGTCAGCACACAGAAATTGTCCCTAGTCCCACGGAAGTATTATGAGGGAAGGAACAAGAAGCTTGGAAGAAGATCACATGTGAAGATTGGTGGAAGAACATTTGCATTCCACTACTCTTTGGTTTTGTTCCAAACAAGCATAAGCTCTACATCAAAGCATCCCACATTGGGTATTACTAATTTAGGCTGCAGGTATTTTCAGCAAACAGAACAGGAGTCTTTGTATTATTAACCATGCACCTACTGTGGGCCTTACATCTCCCCCATGAGTATAGGAAAATAAACAATTATTTCTTTGAAATAAAAGACTGGGGAGTCAATTAAAAATTCATGAAAGAATAATGAATTCTGTAACTTGCATATAAGAACGCTAGTATGACTGGCAGAATTTCTCCACATTCTTCCATTATTTTAATACATTACACTGTCTTAAGATGATTTTAGACAAAATTAAATTAAATCCTGAAAATCTCTCTAAAAAATTAGGTTTGTCATAACATACCTATAGAAGAAGAAAACATCCCAATCCTCCTTATGTTTACAGTTAGTTAGTATTTTGAAAGACAGTGTTACATTTCCTTTATTATTAGAATTCTATCAATACAATTTATTTAATTTTAAAATAGTTATATTAGGAGAAAGAAAACTCTTTTGTGTTATGCTAGCAAGTATTTTATCAGTGAGTTTGGGTTTTCTGCCTTGCTGAGATATTCTAAAAGTCAAAAGAAAGGATGGTAAAAATTTCATGTGGCAATAGATTTTTTAGAGGAAGTCCATTACAGATATGTATTAACAGAAGTTCTTAATTTTACTGGGACTCAGTTCATTATTCCTGGATCCATAAAGCAAAATATATTGCTGAAAAAAAAGGACTATGTATTTTGAATTTCTAATCACTGTCAGTGTGATCACATACCTATTTTGTTCCCTGTAGAAATACAACCATATGGTAACAAACAGAGGTCCAAGGATTCTGCTTCCCAAATGGATTCCATAATTCGAAGAATCTAGTAAAATCAAACATATATGCTGAATTACTTCAAATTATTTGGACATTACTTATTACTCACACAATAACACTCTCCAGACTTCTGAGATGGGGCTAAAGTTCCTTGTCTGTTTTACAGATTAAGAGATAAATACTGAAAGTGTGCAGCCATTTAAGATTATCAGTTACAGAACCAGGGTTTATATTTCCTCATCTGTTCTGTGTCCAGGTGATCTCCACTGTTTATAAAGTTTTAATAGACACACTGCGTGATTTCCACATGAGCTGAGACTGAATGCACTAGTAAGTATGTCCATTTTTTCCCATAAATATCCCCAAAAGTGCTAACAAACCAGTTTGTCAGAACAATCACCAAAATATTACCAGAGCAATGCTACCTACCAATTGTTTTTTCAGAGGTAACTTATTGCATAAAAAAATGATAAAAATGCTTCATGAGAAAAACAGGCTATCTTGCACTAAATAAATTCCTCTATAGACCATCAAAATGTGAAGTCTGTATGGCACATGGCAGGAGAAAACAGGGTAACAGTATGTAGTGGGGCTGGCTGGAATGAAGTTCACTTTCTTCAGAGCAGCCCGTACAGTGCTGTGGTTTAGGCTGGTGACCAAAGCAGTGCTGCTAACACACTGATGTTCCACCTATTATTAGGAAAAAGTTCCTCACCACAAGGGTGGTGGAAAACTGGAACAGGTTGCCCAGGGAGGTGGCTGGGGCCCCATCCCTGGAGGCATTCAAGGTGAGGCTTGCCAGGGCTCTGGGCAAGCTGATCTAGTTGGGAATGTCCCTGCCCACTGCAGGGGGGTTAGACTAGATGATCTCCAGAGGTCCCTTCCAACCCAAACCATTCTAGGATTCTATTATTCTATGGCTGCACAGTGTTTGCAGGCTGTCAAGGCTGCCTGTGTTTCTCACTTTGCCCCACTGTGAATAGATTGGAGGTATGCAAGAGGTTGGGAGGGGACACAACCAGACAGATGACCTGAACCAACCAAAGAAATAGTCCATGCTGAATAATGTCATGCTCAGTAATAATATAGAGAGGAATGGGGTTAGGTAGGTTAACCATCTTTTGCTGGGCATTTGGTCTATTCAAGGAATGTGGTGAGTGACTGCCTTTGCATTACTTGTTTTCTTTCTCTCTTCTTCCACTTCTCCTTTGCTTATTAAACAATTTTTATCTTAACCCACAACTTCTCTTGCTTTTACTCTTCCTCCTTTCCATCCCACCAAGGTTAATCCACAA
The DNA here is from genome assembly GCA_013396975.1 of Bucco capensis. Lineage (NCBI taxonomy): Eukaryota > Metazoa > Chordata > Aves > Piciformes > Bucconidae > Bucco > Bucco capensis. Next base: position 12,732 of record VWZO01013362.1, on the reverse strand, counting down.
CACAGTAACACAAAAAATGTAGCACAGGTAAAAAGATCCGGTTTTGATGTCAGTGTTGCCATACACAGTTTAAAAATCATATGGACAGTACGGACAGATAAAGTATACACACTGCTAGTAAGTGAAGTAAAATCATTTAAAAACATTCACGTTATACACGTTAGTTATTATACCTGTAAAATGAGCATGTCCTGACGGAGGTCATCTCCATGCTTGAAGATTATGCCTATGGTTTCATTTGATAGCGCTGTTGGATCTGCACACTTAAACTCAAGCCAGAGGGGCTTCTTCTTAGATGCCATTACTTTACATTTTTCTATCTGTAAAAACACATTTATTACTAGCTATCAACACAGCATCATTATCCAACATCAACACAACTAACCCTTCTACACACTTGCTACAGAAAAGATTACCAACTTCCAAGCAGTTATACAAGAAACATACTGAAAGTGTGGAAAAAAGGGTATTTAGTTGCACTTAAAGCTCCCTGTACCTGCACAACTTTTAATGCTCTCCATGATAAAGGAAAAAGCATGCCTTGACTCTTTGAAACTGGATTTAGCTTGTAAATCTGCTTCAGACAGAAGAAAAACCCTTTCAAACCAGGAATAAGAGATTCTGACAAAACTGTCAAAAAAACGACCCTCACAATAAGCACTCTTGACAGGTGCTTTGCAGNACAGGAGACCCCAAGTGATTTTCAGACTGTGCCTGGGAACATAATCACTGTCCAATGCAATTTACCATATCCACCACCCTTGTGACTTCTAGCAACCTCAGTTATTCCCTTAGCAAATTGTTCAAATACCTGGAGAAAATGGCATTTGTGAAGCTAATTTAACATAATCATTCATAAAATAAGACAATAAATTCCCTATTCAGTTTTAGCACATTTTTGATCTTGAGAAATTCAGCACTGAAATTGCATTATTTTGAATGTCTCTCAACTAATTACATCTAATATTACTGTAGTATGTAATACTTCCTATTCTGGAATTCCTGGTTCAGTACTGATCATTACTATATACACTAAAGCCATCTAAACTAATAAAAGCAACTGCACATAAATGTTTGAGAGCTGAAAGAATCAATGACATCAGAGAACAGTATTTAGGAACATTCTTGTTTCATAGATCAAGGTTCTGAGCTTGCAATTTAAAACCATTTATTTTTTACCATCCTTATTTTTAAACATGAAAAAAGTTGTTAAATCTTTGAAATTACTAGAAACATCAATTTTACTTCTAATATTTGGCTTTGACTAGTCAAATTTCAAGGGTTAAAGATTATGGACAAGTAGCACTTGTTAGAATGAAGATGACATGAAAGCTTACCAATATAGATTTTTATATCAAATAATTTTGTTCACATAGTTTGGGAAAAAAAACCCAAAGACTCTAACTCATCTATTTCTGGACTTAGCTAACCTCCATTTTACCAAATGACATATATTTGCAAATAGGAGATTTTTCCAGAAAGGACTTGCAGAAACTCAGACCATACTTACCACTAGGGCTCCTGCTCTTAACCCAGGATCATATGGAACTCTAAAACTTTTGGGAAGTTTGCTGCTCTGTAGTTTTTCAAGCTTTTGTCTCAGCTGTGCAATAACTGCAATTACAAAGAAATCAAAAGTTGGAAGACAAAAAAGTTAGAGGTAATCAAACTTGTTAAGCATCATGATTTAGCAACAAACCTCCTCTGCTTTTAAACTTTAAAATACAAGTGAAGGTGCTTGCTAAAACTATTTCAAGTTTATCTAGCTTAAGAATGAAGTGCTATACATTTTAAGAGTAGAAACAGCTGCATAGACACATTCTTTAGAGACAAATCATCTAATAGATTGGTGAGGAAAGCAGATAATCCTATGCAAGCTGTAATAGTACGATCTTAAGATTTTATTTATTATTAGTCTATTCAAATATAAGCAAAGAGATTACATGAAAAGTGAAAGAAACACTTTGATGGCATGATTGCTACTGGACTAGTATGAATCTAACAGGAAGGAATTTGTTCTTTTAAAAAATCCACAAACACTGAAGAAAGAAAAATATATACAAGAATCAGATGAGGCTCCATGACAGAATGAAATGAAACAGTCAGAAACATTCAGAGTGAAAATAAACAACTATGAACACTAGAAATGATTAGGCAAAAAAAGAAGCAATAAACTAAAGAAGACATTTTAGAACGTACATTTTTTTTAAATGTAAGAAGTGGAGGGTGCCTGTAGGAAAAATCATATCCTCAATAATCTGAGAATAAATTAATTAAGATATAGCAATAGTAGATCACTTCACAGTTTCAGGAAGCCTTATTCAGTGAAAATGTCAATTATTAAGTCATCTTTCAATGTTCTTCTGTACATTACATACAAAAATTTGTTAACTTCCAAACCTGGTGGGTGTTAATGTGGTTGCTTTCCCTTGAAACTTCTCTTCTTTGCTCACACATCCTTTAATGATAATGTATTATGGAAACCACTGCTGTTACAGAAGTACATCTGCAAGGCTGCAAAGTTTCTTTCCAAGACATGAGATTCTGACCAAATATATTCAGATTATAGAACACTTTAAAATAGATTTTAGAAAACTGTTTAGAAAGAATATTTTATCTGGAGGTTCAGTAAGGCCTCTAACTCAAACTATGTGGTAACATAACTGACATTACGCTATAAAGATAAATTCATACTTCCTTCAAATTTCTTTTGAAACACCACCACAGCCACTTCTGCACACCCAGAGTTGGCTTTCTGAACCAAGGACTTCCTAGCCTGGAACTACCAGACTGAAGATGAAAGAAGGGCTGGTCTCTTTACAGCTTTTAGAATTTAAATATTGTTACATGTCTTCTCACACTTACTCTCAACACCAAGCAACTAACAGGAATGATGACAAACAAGCTTTCGAGGAAGCTGGGAAAAATAACGGCAGGCAAATACCAGAGGTAAGCAGGCACTGCATAACCCAACTGTGGCTTCCATAGCAGTGCTTACAAGAACTAGAAACACCACCACCACCACATCTCTCTCACAGGACTCCTATTCAGCACATTGCAAAGCCCCAAAGGTGTGCTCTGTATATTCACTGGTCTTCCTGCCACGAGTCTTTTAGTGACTGCTTTGGGTAAGGCTGTGGTTCTTGGCATTCATCACTTTTTCCCTTTATTTCCAGTTAATATTTGTGTCCTGAGTTGTTTCTTTCTTCAGGGCTGGCATTCAGCTAAGGGTTATGCACAAGAATGTAGCTGTTTCCCAGTTGCATGGTGTGAGGTTCAGGAAGATAAGCCAAAGCATGGGAAAGTACTGGGTGTCTATAACATTGATATTCTTAACCTTTTGGGGTGGAATGAGCAAACAATGGTTCAACAACTGGTTCAATGGCTACTAACTTCCACTGACATTTTAAAAGAAGTAATAATAATGGGCACTGACAGTAATTTATCCATGTATTTTCTAAATGAACAGTACAATTTACTGCCTAGGTTTTCACACTCAAAGACAAAAAATCGGTATTACTACAAAGAAAGAAATGCCTGTTGGCAAATACCTTGAGAAGTGACATCATACTTTTCTGCAGAAACTGATTTTATGTCCATTGTGACTTTATGCAGCAATTCAATGACTTGAACCTGCTTCATGAAATCGTGCAGCATTGCTTTTCCACAGCCCCTAAGATAGGCTTCTAGGATGACCGCAAACCTCTGCTGGTAATGCATGGACTGGGCAATCTCACTTCTTAAGAACCAAAACAAGAAGTGACCAATTCTTTTATTCTAGACATAAATAAAAATACTACAATCAACATGTGTTTCTTGACAATGCGGTTTAATAAAACCAGTAACTTTAGCAGAAGTTGGCATAAGTACTTACTCTCAAACCACGTTTGAGCAGAAATCTGGCTAATGCACTGTCATGATACGGCTCAAATTTCACAGCCTAAATAATACAAATGTAGAAGACATGTTAATAACATATTTAACAACCCGCTGCATTTACACTTCACTGATGACATCCAGAGAACACACTGCTGCAGGAGTAGAAATGTGTAACAAAGCAGGTCTTAGAAAAAAACAAAGCTCAAGGAAAACAAAGCAAGCTTCTGTGTGTTTGAGTCAAGAAGCATTTTTCCTTTGCAACAGGTTCTTTTCAGGTGCACTATTAATGGGACAAATAAAGCAATGCAGGGAGCAGCTAGCCAGAGAGACTGATCTGAGCACGTGAAGGCACATGAACAAAGCACCATCATTTTCAGGCTGTAGCAAAAAGCAGCAAGATCAGACCAGTCTGCACTCTGACTGACACTGAGAAGGCTTGAAAAGATTATTGCCAAATGAAGTGACATATTTGTAATCATTCTCCACTAAGGAAGCACAGTAAGGAGCACCTACTCTGGCCTTTAGCACCTGAATGAGCAACAAAACGGAATAAAGGCTCTGGTACACATCCTGCATTAATGGAGTACAATTCAGAGGAAGATTTCACCAGATTTTATTTTCTTTTTTAAAAGACTGTGAGCACAGATGTATTTTTTCTCTTTCAACAGCTGCTCTCCTCCACCCAAGCCCACAGATATTTTCCAAGCTACTGCCAAAAAAGAATGGAAACGAAAGCTCAGCAACTTTTTTGAAGTGTCATGATCAGCATTTTTTTGCTGTTATTCTCTCCCCCATCCCAATCACCAAGTGAACTGGTCTACTGGAAAACTATCACACTTTCAGGGAGGTAGCTATGCAAAGGAACCTGTCTACTTCAAGTGGGTTTTTTCAGCAGGTTCTTCTCCATTGCTTGAGGGACTTAAGTTTATAGGAGGTTTGTATTAAGATTAATGATGGAAAAATGCTATGCATGTATAAATCGTGGCAAGAAAAGAGAAATAAGCATACAATCTCTGGAACAGAGTCACAAAATCCCTATCATGGACTGAGGGGGTTGGTGAATGGCGTCAGGTTCTGGAAATTGAGCACCAGGAAGCAGCATACAGGGAAAACAAAGGAGTGTGCAGAGAGCTGGATGCATGTAGTACCCTCAGCTTTCAGAAGCAGCAAAGTATGCAAACCTCTAGTGATAGTTATTCAACAGAATATAATGGCTCTTTCAGGATCCCTGTGATCCGCAGCTTGCAAAGAAGCAACCAAGACATCAGCAGAGGTCCACTAAATTCATCCAAGAAATCACAGAGTTTTAAAAACAAAAGTACTGCAGAACACAGTTGTATTTTTTATTAAAATATCACTACTACACCTGAAATGGAAATTGTTCTGTGGGTTTGCTCAACAGGAAACAGACAAAAAAAACCTGAGCTTTTTTCAGTCAACCTTCTAGAATGAACCAGCTTACGAAAATGCTACAAAGACTTGTTCTTTACAGCTGCTGGCTAAGAGACAGACAAGAAAGCCAAGCACCAGACTTGCCCTTCTACAGTATCATAATTCTGCAAGAACTGTCTTGACTGCCCCTGCAGTATTGTTTTATCTACCCAAGCAACATCATCTTGTTAAGAAAGATAATGAGAACCCAAAACCATAATCTGACTTAAAAATATATAGAACCTTCTACTTTGTGTGAGATTATGACATATGAGGATCCTTTAATAAAAATTCATTTTCACTGCAAGAAGGCACCCAAAAGCAATTACATAAATTCAAATGGATTTGCTTACAGTTCCAAGAAAGCCTATTAAAAATGTCATTCTGCCACATACTTTGCTGAATGTTCTCAATGCATATCCCTGAAAAACAATTTAAGAATGAAATACAGCGAAACAACTGGCTACTGCTTCAACCCAAAGCCTCCTTATATTAAGGTTGCAAATGTATCTTAATACAAAAGAATATTAGAGAAATGTAATAGGAGCATTATGCTTATGTTTTAGAAATAATTACTTTTAAAAGTCAATCAATTTTTCTTTTTTCTTCACATAGACAAATAGCAACATTTGAATAGCTAGCCATTAAAAAATGACTGCTGGCACTTCACCAGGCCCCTGCATGCACCTTTGCCTAGCCAATTCAGCAGGAGAAGAGCTTTACTCGCTGCCATATACAAGCAGTACAGTCATTGCTGCTTGTTTTACAACGGATTTTGTTGTATTTTAATTATCCCGCCCATGTTTTACCAATTTCAACAGAGAGTAACAGACTTCATAGGAAGCTCTATAGGTTTATTTATGACATAGCTGCTTCCGCTTTGATAAATCAAATGTTGGTTTGATTTCTAACTGTGCTGGGAGGTAAAGTGGCAACATCCTAGGCAGAATGAAATAAGCCATAAAGCTTTCATGCAGTCATGCATGTGAAAAATAGTGACCATTTGCAGAAGAGACATCTCAGATGCGTCCATTAGAGCAGAGGAATGGCTGACATCCATTCTCTGAAAAGTATGTATTTTCAAATACCCTGTGGTACCCAGGCTTTGCTGCAGAATACTGACAGCCTATGCTCTGCTGTTAGTCAGGGAAGGAAAGACAAGAAAGTAGCAGAGAGGTGAAAGTTGGGATCTAGTACTTTTTTTCTTTTTGCGGATGGCAATCTTTGAATTTCTTACTGCATTTCTTACTAAAAATGATGCACTGAAGTTAAACTAATATGATGTTATGCTACAGTAGCTTAATTTACTGTTAGAGAGATTTATTATTTTTAAACTCTACAGATTTGTACTTTAAAAACCCAGTATTTCCTCCATTCTCTCAGGCACTTTGATATCAACCAATCACCACCCCAAACTCCTAATTTGGATACAAAAGCAAATAAAACTGCTGAGCCACAAGTAGAAAGCAAAAGCTCACAATCCAAGCATATATATAGCAGCAGCTACGTGGGAGGCCCAATGAAGTAACTGTAGTGACTCCTTTCGTTAAAGCAGAAGTGCATGAATTTTGCCTGGGGAGCCTATCTTCAGACAAGCAAAGACAAGGCTAAAAAGGCTTGGTTTAAAGCACTACTGATGGGCAACACCTGAAATACTAACTTCATTTTCCTGGGAACCTGGGCTCTCTCTGAACCTAGAGAAACTTAGAAGCCTCAAATCAATAGAGCAGTGATTCACTGCCATTTAAAACTACAATTTTTCACCCAACTTCCCAGAATGAATTAATCTTTTTATGGAGTCCTAGCAACCATTTATTTATTTTTTTATTATTATTTTTTTGAAGCTTCCAGATAAATTTGGTTCCCTTAACAGTACAAGACTAAAGTCACTGCAGCATACTATTCTTCAGGCCTTGCCTGTGTCAACATCTGCCTTTACTTTCTGTCTGCCTACAGTCTCTCTAAACTATTGGTAAAGCCAGCCACCCATTCTTCAGAGCTGTGTGATTCACACCTGATAGGAACAGGATTAGAGACAGCACAGTTAGGATTTGCTCCCACCACAACAGGTGCTAGTGTTGACAATCTCCAGAAAAACATACTGCTGTAAACACAAGAAGCAAGTTGCAAGACACCGGGCAACAGTAACGCAAAAACAACAACATAGGCAAAAGATGAAGGCCAAAAGTGTGTTTTGGGTTAATTTGGTTACTACCACTGCTCTGACTAAACACTGAAGACTTCAAAACCAGGGATTACTAACTAGACCTACCAAGATGGGAATGATGATGGGGTAATGCAAATATTCCCGGAAGGCAGAGTCCAGGAATGCAAATAAACCTTACCTGCACAAGCTGTAAAAGATAATGGAGAACATCATCATCTTCTAAACTTTCCAGTTTTTGAACAGCCATTGCTCGGACATTTTCATCTGAAAAGTTACAGTCCAGAAGTTGCATTGTGAGTCCAACATCTAAAGTGCTTTGATCCCAAACCTCCTTTTTAGCTAGCAACTGGTACGTTTTGGCCACTATTTCTTGCTGTCCCCATTTCACAGAGCTAAGCAGCTTAGGATATGCCTTGGGGTGCTTTATGCTTTCATATCTAAAGTGCCACAACAGTTCTTTGTCTTCTGGAGAAAGTGGATTAAGTGGGTCTGTTGTTATGATCTCTTCAAGCTGCTTGCGAAGCTGGTTAGGCATTTCAGCTCGTGCCCTATCTCCTTGGGGGTCTGAAGTTATCCTGTGCTTGGGCAAGGCAATTGGATGACAATATTTATCCAGAACAATAGAGATAGCCATTGAGTTTTCTTTATCTGGGTTAGTTGCTGATGTGAGTTTGTCTGCATTGATACTTCCTTGTTCTTCCCCCTTGCCTGGAATTTTCCACATGTGGAGCACATACTCCCCACTTCGTAGCAGGAAGCGGTGATCTATCAACAGAAGATTGACATAATAGAGAAGCTGAGTTTTGCATTTGGAATCAGAGTTGGGGGATTCATGTGACTGAAGGTTTGTCTTTGTGGACAGTCCCTGTGCTTTCCCACAGTATATCTGAAGATTCAGGAGTGCTCCTTTAGGCAAATCCTTGATTTTGATATCAAACTCCAGCCAAATATTCCATAGCACCTCCTCAGTAAAAGGCTTTGAAGAAGTCCTCCTCTGTGACAGAAGCTGTTGCCCATGTTGAATGTTAGCCTCCACAAACACGGTAAGATCAGTATTTCTTGGTAAAACTGGGATATCAATGCCAATTATTTTCACCCTAAACTTTCTATTACAATCCCACAGAGAGATAGTGAAGACTCTCTCATGATCTTTTCCATCTATTGTCAATTGTTCATGATACCCTGTAACTCCTGTACAGTCATCCACCAAGGGCCACTCTTCCTTCTGAACCTCATCCTCTTTCGGGTCAGGGGGATTGTCTAAGACAAGGTGGATTTCTTCCCCATTCTTAAGGCATTGTCTTATCCAGTGAAAATCTTTGATTGGTGTCTCTCCAGTAATGTACTCATCTCTGCCACAAATCCTGAGAACAAAATCCAGTTCACTATGATCTTCAGGAATGTCCATCAAAGACTTTTTCTTAGCCATTTTTGTGAAAAAGCTGTGGAGAATCATATCTGGAGTGTCATCTATTGACACTTTAATTTTTTGGCTAGTTGTTCCTCTGTGTATGATTATGAAAATGTTATTATTAGTGATCTTTCTAAATAAATACTCTGGGAGTGGTTTAGATGTAGTCCATGGGTGCATAGCATATAACTTAGGATCTCTACAGGCTACTTCTATCATTCGTGGAGTGACTAATCTGCGGCGGGTGAACTCGAGCTCATCATCATGCACATTGCTTACATCTGTGACATCATAACCAATCAAACTGTTCAGCTGCCGCTGAAATTCCTGAACTTCTTCTGATGGTGTTTGTTTCTGGACAACATAGATCTTGCCTACCTTTTTCTGTAACACTTTCCAGTACAGTATGCAGTCCAGTGTCTGTAATAATTGATGTTTATCATAAATTTCATACCATTGTCCTTTCTTCTGGTACTGCAGGATAAACTGATCCGGGGTGAAGGCATGGTAGAAGTCTGTGGTTTGACTCATCTCTATTGCACGCATCCAAATCTGTGCTTTCATTTGCTCAACTGTACAGTTGCCAGCGATTTCGAGTAAGATAATTTCTGGTGCTTTCGTATGTTTATTGCTTGTAGGTAAAATGAACTCAATGGATATCAGTTCCATTGAGGATAAATTACTTGATGTACAATGAGGTTTCATTCTTCTTCTCCTCCGTTTGTTTTCCTCTCTCATAACAACAGGCTGTTCATAATTCCCCAACTCCATGCCAGAAGAAATCTAGCAAAAACATACAAATACTTGATTAATTTCTTATTTTTCTTTACTCTTATTAAGTAAAATCATATGCCAGTCAAAATCCTGCTAAGTATATGCTTTTCATATTTTTCTTCCCTTTAATGTCTGGACATAAATACTTGATTTCCATACACCACCCCAGACATAATCTATTCAATTCAAACCCAAATACAGAAAAAAAGCAACACTCAAGTATTAAATAATTAAAATAGTTTTTTTAATTATTCCCAGAGTTCACTGAGGATAAGCAGTCTGATTATACTGACTTCCTCATGCTTCCATTTGATCAAGCACTGATTCTCCTCTGCCTCATCTGTTTTGACGCTGATGGTATTAACGTAAGTGGATTTTCATAGAAATCAGAAGACATGCTATTGTGTACAAGCAGAAGCAATCCTACTGAGCTCCAGGATGACAGAAAGTAACAAAACAAGCAATTCAGCTGCAGACTGGACAGAGGCGAGGCTATTATCACTTTCTTCTGCCTCTCTTTTTAGTGATGAGGAAAAAGAACTGACACCAAAGAAAGCCCTTAGGATTCAAACGTCAGGGACTACTTCAGAAGACAGATACCTAGCGTGCATCTACATTCAAGTCCAACTCCCTTAGATGTGCTTCTTTTAAATAAAACAGTTCACCAGACTGAAAACATTCATCCATTCTAAAAGTAAACGCTTCCAGTATAAACTATTAGCTTGTTAGAGAAGAAAAAACTCCTAAACTTATGTTATTTATTACTGCATACATCAAATCACACCTAAAAACACCTGTGAAACAACTCTGAACACAAGTAGTCTACCTTATCTAGTTCCAGTAAATAAAAAATATTGTTGCTCACAGGTAATCTCCACTGTACAATATTAAAGTAGGCATTATTCACTGAAAGCTTGGAAAAGGAAGGCAGTCCTGTCTGATTGCCCTCGCACAGACTAAGTTACAGCGACATACTCAATATCTTTTCCAGACAATGCTTTTTACCCATAAAATCTTTCTCTGAATGCTAAAAAACTAAAACAAGTGAAACAATGCCTTGGCAAACAACAAAACAAGAAGATAAAAGATATAAAAGGTTAAACAAACAACATAGCACTCTAACTACAAGTCTTTTTTCAAGTTCCGGAAAGCAGCAAGTGTGGTCACACCACCTCTTTAACTGACAAAGTACAAGGAAATATTACCTGCTTATAAAAGAAAGGCTGAATTGCTGTAGACAAGTCATTTGTTTAATTTCTGAGGTTCCTATTTTTTTAAAGGAAGATCATTCACACAAAAAATGTCTTTAAGCTGTTCTGCTTTTCTTGCTCGCACTCATATCCAGATGCAAAGGAAGTGCTGCACTTACCAGAAAGGAAGTTTTAACCAAGTTGATTACACATATGATTGCTCATTTTCAAAAAAGTCAGAAGGCTTTTCCTGTTACAACAGTAAAAATACACTAACAGTACACCAATTTAATTTTAACACACAGGAATAGAAGACTTGCTTAAAGCCTTTTAAAAAAACAGCTAAGAATAACCTAATGAAGCCAAATAAAACAGCCTAAAACCAACATATTTTGGAGACCCTAGCTACTTCATTAAAGAGTTAACTAAAAATACTAGGTAAAAGACAACTAAATCTGCAACGTTTCTTTATTTATTTTCATGGTGATAGTCCTCTGGGGACTCCCAACTTAAATTCATCAGAGTTTTTTAAACCAGTCTGTGTACAAGCAACACATGGAGATTGTACCTGCCAAGGATCTTGTGTGGTAACCTCAGCACTAGAACTGCAATCTTCCTCCTAGTATTTTTAACTAATCCATTTATGATTATAATCACACAATGAAATCCACTAGTATTGACCAGTTAAGATTCAGGAAGAAGTTAAACCATGGAATTTCAACCCTAATTATTGTGATTAAGTACAACCCGAAGAGCTGTTCCTTTACTTAAAAAAAAAAAAATAAATCCCTACAGGAAAAGATATGCTACCCATCAGCAATTAAACTTTACAGATAATACAGTCAAATTCTTCATCAAGAAGTGTATTAATCAGCAGATACAGCTGAACATCTCCGCCAAGAGGTTACTTAGTGAATCTGATTGCTATTACGGCTCAAGTATTTTTGGGACACCCCTATCTTCACTACAGACCTTTGCATATTTTGGTTTCTACACAAGGTATCTATTTGGGGGTTCTTCTAGAACAAATAATGACTTCCAGCTGGTTAAAAAAATTGAGGTAAGAATTTTGGAAAAGTTCTAGTTTACTGGAGTTATACAAGTGATGGTCATCTACCCTTAAACCAACACCTAATGCAGTGCAAAACCATGGAGATCACAGCCACAGCTCCTGCAGGGACACACTAGCTATCTGGATATATACTGATCTTCAGCAGTGTGGTATAATCGTCACTGACCACTCTTGAATGCCCTTCACTATTACTTCAGACAATTTGTGGCGGGTGAAGGTTTTATGCTCTACACATATTGGATAGACACAAGATACCATTAGTTGTTGGATGAGGAAATACAGTTATTTATTGTTTCAAAACTATATTGTAGCAGAGCTGACTCATAGATCTTAAGACCAGAGGGAATAGCTATCACTGTCCGTGTGACTCTTCACTTTGCACTGTTTTATTCAACACGCTAATGGTTTCCTCAGCAGTTTTTGCATTAGACCTGTAACTCGTTTGGGCCAGAACGAGAGGCGGAACTAAGGCCGCAAGAAGCCGGGTAGCCTTCCGGGGGCTCTGCCTTTGCTGACTGCTTGCTCTCACACATGACCTGCTGAAAGGGGGCTCGGGGCGAAACGCCTCGCCTGAGCCGCGACGCGGCGGGCAGCATCGGGCTAGGGCTGGTTCCCGAGGCCGCGCCCGCCCTACCCGCCCGCCGCCCCGAGATGGCGGCCGGGACCGTGCCGCCCCGCAGCGCCCGCAGGAGCTGCCGCGAAGTCGTCGCTGCGTGAGGGCAAACCTCGCCGCGCCCATCCCGGCGGGGCAGCCGGGGAAACCGCAGCCACCCTGCCACAGGCGCACCCGCTGGACGGGTCTGCCTAC